>WWET01002050.1:90561-101734 GCA_011038615.1 Limnodynastes dumerilii
GGATAATGAGGTCAGTGAAAGGGTGATAGATAAGTGGAATATTCTCCCATCTGAGGGGGTAGAGGTAACACAGTAGAACAGTGTAAACATGCTTGGGATAAATATAAGGATATCCTCAATCTCAAACTGAATTGAGGGTAAATAGGGTCTAGGGTCAGTATAGTTTTAAATAAACAACTGGGCAGACTGGATGGGCCATGTGGCTCTTATCTGCCGTCACTTTCTATGTTTGTAAAGCCAACACAATGCATAAGCATTTCTGCACAGTGCTGGAGGTACGGCTGGGGAAGGCTTCCATGTAAATCAGTCACTCTCATAGCTCACACACACACAAGAGGCCACATTACTGGACATCAGCTTCCTGCAATGCTCTGTGAAGAATATGAGACCGCATCCAGACCCTCACACGTGTTCAGTACATACAGGGGGTTGTCACTTCCCTCTCTCGTGTGTAACAAGCGTGGTCTGAGCGTTAGTGGGTGGTGAAACCCTCACTCTACAATTAACATGCTTCTCCCTGGCCACCTTAGTGGGTGGAGGGGAAGCTGCGGCGGCTTGTGTATGGAGGGGCGTGTTGAGGAAGGTAAGGGGCGGGGCCCAAGTAAGCGCCCCCCCTCGATCCAGAGTCGGACACAGACGGTTTACATCAAATCATTTGCAACAGCCCCAGGTCATGTCTAAGTCCAGGGAGTGACCTTCCCCCACCTATTTCACACCCTTGCGTTAGTACATACAGTAATTATAGGCCTAGTCCGGGAATCGAACTCATGACCTCAGCGCTGTGAGACACAAGTCACTGAGCCACCGTCACTATACAACACTGCGCAATGTATATGGCCATGTAGCTGCACTGCTCTTAGCTGCTCTGAGCCTGTATGCAATGTGTCGTAATTGGTTGCAATCCAAAGGACGCCATTTTGTGTGTGCATTTTTATCGGATGCAGCCTGCACTCAATGCATGTCGATTCGCGCTCAGATCTGGATCAGGCCCAGTGATTGCTTCATCTAGTCATTTAAAAACCGAAATGGAGGATATTACATCAGAAGCAAGTGAGCAAGACGAAACTGCAGGGGATTCTGGGAAACCTGACAAGGAACTCACTGAGCAGGATTGAAAACATTATAAATTGGCTGCAAATACAATTGTTATGTGTGATCATGGCTCCCTCTAGTGGTGTATAGCAGAAAGGTTATGTTTTGTGCAAAGTATTGGGCCTCATCCAGACTCCAAAATAGCTTCTAGCAGCGATGTTACGCTGAGCGCTACAGCGCTCAGTGTAACATCGTAGCTCTGGATCAGGCCCAAAGTTCTCAAAGCTAGTAAAGCAAAACACAGAGAAAGCACAGTCCTTCCCTTTTGCTGCCTTACAAATGTTTATTCCTACTTTGCAACTGTGATACGTTCATTTCTTTCTACGTTCCCCTTTATGTATGAAAATTATGCTTATGTCTACACTCTGATCTTGCTACTTAATATAACTGAGAACATTTTTTTTTAAAACACATGATAGACGACCAGAGCTGGCACAAAACGGTAAACTCTTCCAGTCCTCAGGATGCCACACTTCTGTCCCCCTGACAGGGAGTGAAGAAATTAAGAAAAAGACACGGGTTTAGGTCACCAATGAGAACAACACTTTTTCGAAACAGCCATTTTCTCCAAACATTTATTAGACATCTATTTTTACTGCGACGCCTGTATATGACATAGTTGCCGAATCTTTCGGAATGTCCGGGAGACTCCCGGGAAAGCCGGCAAATCTCCCACGGCCTCAAGTTCTGCCCCCCTGCCTGGCAACATTATTTTACTAGTGGTGCTAGGGACAGGGAGGGACTTGATGACGCAAATTGCATCATCTAGCCCCACTTCCATCTCTATGAAACCCTGAAAGGGGTCATTGATAGTCAAGGGGCGGGGCTTAATGGTGCGATTTGCAAAAATTGCGCCGTTAAGCCCCGTTCCCTGCATATATCTATGGCATCCTTCCAGGATCTCCCGGAGGGAAGCTTTCAAAAAGTCGGCAAACCTGGTATATGATTTTCAGATGTGATGCATATTTTTCTCTGTATGTACTGTGAGTAGGTATTTATTTACTAACTTATCTGCACCGAGCACCCACTATATAACACATTTATTTATGCTCCTTGTCTATTTATAACACAGTGTGATATGTGTTAGTTATATTGGTGAGCTGCTATCTAATAAGGTATTCCGCCATCAGTGTGTACAAAGTTTTTTCAATTCTCATTTTGTCGTGTTTGAGGTTAGATAATAATGTCATGGCCTTGATGCGAATTAAAGTGTAGATAAGACTGATCTTACCGTAATAATTGCTCTGTTATTGTACCACTAGAGGGAGCTATTAAACATGCCACAATGGTTATGCACCAAGGAGAAAAACTTTTCGGACGCACCATTTGCAAAATGAAGTCTCTCGAGTGCCACATCACTAGCAACCTGGAAGGACCTCTTGGCAACATCTGCCCATTGTACCACAAACCCATGGTGAACGAAGCTGGGGAGATGGTGAGCCACTATATCATTGTGTCTCTCTGTTTAGCTGTATCTTCTCTTACTTTTCTCATCAACAGAAACATAAATAAAAGCCTGATCCTCACTGATCATGCTCCCCATGTTTCCCTGTGCTTGGATCAGATTTCATGAATGTTCCATTCTGCACATTTGCTACCCGATCACAACACATTTTGTCCAATACAGACTTAAGCAAACTTAGGTCCAACACAAGGGGGCATGCCTTTGTTTTAGGATGTACAGTATGGCCATGCCGACGCTCTGCATGCCGATCTGATATGCCCTGGCTATCAGCAGTCTTTCCTTGTGAGAGGAGTGACTAGCGGTGTGATCATGTGTGTGTGGATAGCGTGGGCACTGCGGACTGATGACCTAAGAGTTGTATCGGAGGATTCAACCCGATATTATTCTTTATAACTTTCAACATCGCTGCTGATCCGGAGGACATGACAAAATATGGGGCCAGCATTATCGGCAAACTCTGGTAACAGCATTTATTACATCAATCATTTCTGTGGCTTTCGATATTTTTACGGAGGCACCAAGAAAATGATGAACTTTGTTTTGACTTTCACACTTCCAGTGGACACAATATCGCTTGTGTGACGACGGCCTCCATCTCTTATGTAAGTTATTGGTTGTGAATAATGTAATTGTAGCCAAAGGCGTTCTCCAGTGTGACAATATATTAATGATCAAATCATTCCAACCAACTATGGAGACAAGGAGACCGTTAGTAATGTGCTGGTAACGCTGGACACTGGTAAAATATTACACATGAATATCAATGGATGTTGATGAGAATAAACTCCACCGGCCACCTCACCATAACTCCATCACTACCATCCGTGAGGATCCATAACACTTCCACCATCAGTGAGGATCCATAGCACCACCACCATCAGTGAGAATCCACAGCACCACCACCATCATTGAGAATCCATAACACCACCACCATCAGTGAGGATCCACAGCACCACCACCATCAGTGAGGATCCACAGCACCACCACCATCAGTGAGAATCCACAGCACCACCACCATCAGTGAGGATCCATAATACCACTACTATCTACTACTATCTACTATCACACTGTTATTTAGACTTGGGATAGGAAACTCAGCTCTCAACTCTAATACTGTTTTCAATAGATAAAATATGACTCCCCTGCAATCAACATGGTTTAGCCCAGGAGTAACTAAGTTCAAGCACTTTCTTAAGTCTGGATCCAGTCCCACATTACTATAATATAACCTCGCCTACAAAAGGCAAAGCAGAACCTCCTATACGATATTAATAAAGCGACTGGAAGGTAAGGTAAATGTCATAACTATCATTAAATGTATAGGGCCGTGTTCAGAGATCCGTTTTCAAGGGTTCCGTGCATATTTTTAGGATCAGATCAACTGCGCATGCACAGTAACTTAATTTACGTAGTTTATGTTGACTATACGCACAGGACTGCCTATCGGACATACATGTGAATCGCACTTGGGGACATACGCACGGAAATCAGACGTACAGGAAAATATACATAAAAGTGGTGGGGGGGCATTTAAATGGAGGCGCAGTTATCAAGAATAGCTCGGACGGAGCACATATACGCACGTAATTGCACACAGAAAGAACAGAGTGGTCTAGGGACTCATAAGTCCATGACAGCACGTCCAGGAGAGGGCAGTGTCGGGTAAGTTGGTGGGTGTTTCCTTGCTCCGGCCGTGCATATAAAAAAAAACGGATCTCTGATTACGCCTCATAGTCACAATGCTATTTCTCTTTAATTTAAAAATGGCAAAAATCGGGATGGAGAAACAGTGAGTTTTCTCTTCCTGATACCATGCCCATTGTAAAATCGTACTATGGAGTGTGACCTTTAACCAATTATGTTTTACGGAATGCTTTAATTATTGATTTCCCTTAGTGAAAAAATGGCAATCATCGACAACTGGTGTATACGTACCCATAAGCAATTCAATTCAATTAATATACTTAAACTATAAATCATTTTCTAGACCATAAAAGTATGAGGATATGTAGAACCGGTTGCAGTCCCTGTACAGAAGGAAGGATTTACGAAATAGGGACATTCCAAAGTTTATTTTTGGACGTCCCTATTTTGAATAGCCCTCCATTTTAGACATTTTTTTGTAGAATGACCTACTAACAGTAGGTGTGTGTAATGTGATCATTAATATTTTATAAGTGAATATAAGTGCGTAGTGAATATTACAATATAGGGTTACTGGAGGATGAAAAATACGATATAATCATAAACTGGTATGTGAGAATAAAATCAATTGATATATATGTGTATAAAAATGAATTGTTACGGTACCCCGGGATTACCTGGACTGAGGACTGGGGTGACCGTGGATGAGGGAAGGAAGTGCTACAGTAGACTGGGATTACCCGTACGGAGAACCGGAGTGGCTGTGAGAGAGCAACAAACGGGCAACACCACCTGGTTCCGGACCTGGTCTTCGCTAGAGCCCCTGATGGTGGGGATAGACTGGAGCTGCAAGGAACCCGTCAGGATTCGGGACCAGAGGGGTAACTCCCAGGAGAGGAGGTTAGAAGGAAAGGTGGAAATAAGTGCTAGGGCAGTAGGAATGGGGAGTAAGCGGGAAATAGATCGGACTGGAAGAGACCGGCCTGAGACAAACCACAAAGAATGTAAAACAGAGACTAAGGACATAGGAGGGTTAACGAGACTGACTGGACTTACTGACGGACTGGGGCAAACACTCAACCATACACAACAGCGGGACCCCGAAGGGTAACACAGACACTCACACAGGGGAGGCACGGATAATACAAATTGGAATAAACAGCAAGGTGGGAGAGTGAGGGCAGGAGACAAGAGGTATGAGGCAAGGAAAGAACTGGGCACTCAGGAAATCAGGAAAGGTAGCACAAGGCAAGAAAGATAAGGAAAAACTGGCACAGTGACACTGAGGAAACTATAACCAGCACCTGCCAGAAGGCAGTGTTGAGTTTAAGTAGAGGCTGGTAGCCCCTGATAGGCTAGCAGCCGACTGGCCTCCAATGGGATGACAGACAGTGCACAGGAAGGCTGAGTAATGTAATGCAACGGGGCGCACGCCCGCCTCGGAGAGGACGCAGGCAGCGTGTGACGGCCCCCGGAATGGAGCCCGGGAAGCGGTGAGGCTTGCGGCCTATAACATTAATAAGTGTAATTAATATTAATAAAAAGAACAAAGCAAAACAAAACGAGGAATATTTTGTGTAAGAGACAAGGATTGCATTCCACAACACTATATGTTGAAATGGAGCAGTGTGTCAGGGATTCAAACTAAATATTAAAATATCTTTTAAATGATTATTTAAGCTCCAAGGGATATTATCATATTTAGAGAGATTCCTGGTACTGTAAAGGGTTATAAGAAGACCATATAATTGTTGTATTCATTTAGTCCATACGGGATAACTGTATTCAAAAGGAAAATCCACCTTTTCTCTCTTTGTAAAAGAATTGAATCCCAATCTCCACCCCTAATGTCCGAATTTATCTTTTCTAATGATATGATGTAAAATGTCTGAGATTAGATTAATGAAAAGGCAAAAACTACCCAGCTACTAACGCTAGATTTTTTAATTTTGTTTGGTTTTATACGCATTTCTGAAGCTTCCTATATGTTCTAGAATGCAGACTTTTTTTTGGTTCTATGGCTTTTACCATATATCTTTGTCCACATGTACATTATAAACAATATACATTATTTCCCAATGTATAAAACGCACCTTGTTTAGAAAAATTCAGGGCCTAAAAAGCGGATGCGTCTTATACAGGGGATGCACTCTGCAAATGACGCTAGCGTGACCTAAGGTCACATCAGCATCATTCTGCAGAGCATACCGCAGGGAGAGAGCCGGAGACTTGATACTTGATATATTAGACATGCATGTACAGGCTTTACATAGGACACATCTATGAAATCCCCTTATTTTTGTTGGCGTGTGTAATGGCTTTTTACTAGGATGTCCTTTAGACTTCGTGATTTTCTCCAACTGACTTTAGCCTGTTTGGGTAGATTCTTATTTATGTCTTCATCTGTTCTTAAGACATGCCAGTGTCGTTGAATGCTCTTCCGTGTCTATTGCCAATTGTCATTTAATCTAGTGATAAATCTGACTTCTTGATTAGATACTTGGTTCAATTTTTTGTCTTTCAGAGTTAAAAGAGTAGATCTTTTTCTGTGTTTGGTCTGATGATATGCTTTACGAATGGAGGTTTTTCTGTAACCTCTCTGAGATAGACCTTCTGAGAGCTCTGTAGCTCTTAGATCATAAGTTTTATGGTCTGAGCTATTCCTTTATAATCCATAGAAATTCACCTCTAAGGACTCCATGTGTCGTTGCTGGGAGGTGTGAGCTTCTTGCATGTTGGATGTTGTTAGTAGTGGTGGTTTTCCTGTAGACATCAGTACTGGAGTCCCTAGACGTCAGTACTGTTGACACATGATGGGGAATACTGGTAGCTAAAGACACATAATGGGAATACTGGGAGCTAGAGAAACATAATAGGAATACTGGGAGCTGAAGACACATAAAGAAGGAATACTGGAAGCTGGAGAGACATTATGGGGATACTGGAAACTGGAGAGACATTATGGGAATACTGGGATCTGGAAACGCATGAATGGAGCATACTGGGGAGGCTGGAGAGACATGATGGGGGATACTGGGAGCTGGAGAGACATGATGCGGATACTGGGAGCTAGAGACACATGAAGGGAGAATACTGGGAGCTGGGGACACATGATGTGGAATACTGAAACACATGAGGCCGTATTCAGGGATCCGTCTGAGAAAAGTACGCAATTATACGCACGGATGTAGCAAGGCAACACCCCTGACACTCCCCTCAGACGGACGGGTTTTCGGTGACTTACGAGAACCTCGACTTGCCTTATCTTTACGTGGCATTTCCGTGCGTCGAGTAGTTCTGTACGTGCGTATCTAACTAACCGCGCCCACACCTCGCCCACACTCATTCATTAAAATGCCTCCCCCCGCCCATTTTTATTTAAATCCTAACGTGTGTATTTCTACGTGGGAGATCCGGGCGTATTTACCCACATGCGATTCACAAGTCCGTCCGTGAGGCACTTCCACACGTATAGTCTACGTGAACTACAAAAATAAAGTTACTACGCATGCACAGTTGAAACGTACCTAAAAATACGCACGGAGCAAGCCGTGAAAACGGATCTCTGAATACGGTCCATGATGTGGAATACTAGGAGCTGGAGACACATGATGGGGAATACTAGGAGCTGGAGACACATGATGGGGAATACTGGGAGCTGGAGACACATGATGTGGAATACTGGGAGCTGAAGAGACATGATAAGGAAAACTGGGAGCTGGAGATACATGAATGGGGAATACTGGGAAAGCTGGAGAAACATGGGGTCTTATTCACAACTAAGAAGGTTCAAAATCGCTGTGCGTATTTTTACGAGCAGTTGAACTGCGCATGCCCAGAACTCAAAAATACGTGCGGTAACCATGGCCGACTGATTCACAGACACGGACAGCTGACTAAGGACTGATTCAATCTATAGTGGAAACTTGTGGCGCTAGGGTTACAGCAGCTGTAGGGGGGTTAATGTTAGGATACACACTTTGATACATCATGAGTCCTGCGTGGCTAGAGGGGCAGAGGAACAGCACAAGGGCTAGTAATCTACAGTATGGGCATTCCTCTAGATATAGGACTGATTCACAAGTAAGAGTGCCTTGCGGAAGCTAACATACACACGGAAAAAGATAAGGTAGGATAAGGTAACAACGATCAAGTTGATTTACATATGGTTTTTTGCTACACTAGGAGTCTTTACTATGTTTTTAATGTGTTAACAAGTTTTTCATTACATAAAACATTTTTGTTTACAATATATTATCATTCATTTTTATTTTATTTTTAGAAAAAAATACAATTTTAAAAATTAAATTTTATAAAAACAAACAAGTATGAAAGTTAAAAAAAAATAACAGAATTAGTTAAGTTAAAACAAAAATAAAAAAATTCCAAAATAAATAAAAAAAAACAAAAAAATATGTTTGAAACTTATGAGCAAACATTATACAGGTAGATCATTGGTGCAACGCACATTAAGGGTTAAACTTACAATGTAATAAATTAAAATTACTATTAAAACAATTGAAACAATCATTTAATAGTTAGATAATAGAGTATACATTAATACAATACTGTTTTTGTTTAGAAAAACAACTAGTGCGTTAAGTTATGGATAAGTGAATGCGGACTAACTAAGAATCTAATGGGCTCCATGTGATTCACATTAAGGAAAAACATCCGCACTTAAAACTACTGTAGTTCAATGTAATATTTAACAACTTACTTTACAAACTTAAGCTGAGAAATTTTAATCATATATTAAACTAGCAAAAAGTATATTCTGCTCTTTAGAAAGTATTATGCAATATTAAATACATGTGAAGAGGAGGCGATTTTAATCTAAGTCTACTGCGAATCCTGTACAGTCCATTACTGAATCAAACCCCCCTTCCATACAGCTGACATCCCACAGGAGAGAGGGATAAGTGTACATTTTTACAAATTAATGTTATTAATTAATGTCATGAAATTATATGTGAATCAACAGGGTTTTTCTATATATATTAACATCTATGATATGACAATTAAAACTTATCAAAATAAATTCAGAAAATCTGGATGAACAACAGAGGATGGTATTAGAGTACTTTTGCATTGTTTCAGAATCCTTTGTTAAACTTTTAAAAATACAAATGCAATTGGTAATGTTAAGATGAATTCATTGGGTATGAGAAAGTTCAATGATTTTTAAAGGGGTAAATCATTTTTTGAGGGGGTTAATTCATTTGTGATGGAGGTGATATTGTTTGAAGGTCATCTAAATAATCATTGTATTGTTAAGATGCTCATAACCTGTGCTTCTTCTCGTATTGTGATTACAAGAATGATTTTTGTGGTCAATGCAGGGCCGGGTTACCTACTAGGCATCCTAGGCACGTGGCTAGGGCCCGGCAGAAACCAGGGCTCCATTAGAAGCTGCAACGCCATGATGTCACGCCAGTGCCATGCCCCGCCCAGCCCTCTCAATTTAAGCCAGCCTGAGCCCTGCGTTTCTTAGAGACTGACTGTGAGAGCAAGGGCAACGCAAATGGAGCAGCAGCAGGTAGAATAAAGGCAGTACATGTATGCAAGTTTTTTCTAATAATAATTTTTAATACTTATTACTTATTATTATTTATTTACTGGGCAATTGGCATCTTTATTTTCTGGGCAACTGGGGTATTTATTGGCCAATGGGCATACTTATATTAATTTACAGGGCAATGGGCGTATTTATGTATGCTGATAGTCTAACGGTGCTGGGACCATCCACAGAGAGAGGGGAGTGCCAGTGAAATCTCAATAAACTGCATACATCAATAAAATAAATAATTGAAATAAATATAAATGCAAAGAACACTGATAGGTTCATAAGAGTCCCAAAAAGAATAGATCAGGTGAATCAATGATGAATCCCAAACCTTCTTCCCCTCCCAATGACGCGGGAAATAAGGATAAAAACAAATATAAACAAATTTATATTTATTTCAATTATTTATATTATTGATGTATGCAATTTAGATTATTGAGACTTCACTGGCACTCCCCTCTCTCTGTGGATGGTCCCAGCGCCGTTAGACTATCATCATATATTTTGCTATTGTACTTCTTTACTTTGGAGAGTTAAGACCTCTCCTGGTGTTTAGACTGTGGCTGTCAGGGATTTGGTGCGCTTCATTAATCATACCCACCTTGTTTTCATATTTATATATTTGGCAATAGGGAAATTTATGTACTTGGCAATGGGGATATTTATTTACTGGCCAATAGGGGTATTTATGTACTGGGCAATGGGCATATTTATTTACTTGGAAATGGGGATATTTATGTACAGGGCAATGGGCATATTTATTTACTTGGCAATAGGGATATTTATTTACTTGGCAATGGAGAATATGACTGGGCAATGGGGATTATATAGCTATAAATATGAATGGGGATGATCTATTTTATTTTTATATATATTTTTTTTATTTTAATTTTTTTCAATGGGGTGGTAGATGGGCCCAAACTGGCACCTTACCTAGGACCCCCTGAATTGAACACTGTCAGTATCTGTAACATAGAGACTCTGGGTTGCTTGTTAATAGCGCCTCAACCCAGTGGCAAACGCAGGATTTTGAAAGGGTGGTTTCCAATATGTGTAATACATGTGGGGTATATTAGCATATCTCCCAACATTTTGGAGACCGAAAACGTGACAAATAAGCTCCGCCCCATTCAAGCTCTGCTCCCACCCCCAATGTGAGCGTGTGTGTTAGGGAATTAGGGCCTGATCCAGACCTACGCATGAGAGCGGAGCGTATTACCGCTCCAGCGTAAAAACTTTCACTCTCACGACACTCCCCTTATCTTCCTTTCATTACGCCCGCTGAACCCTACCCTAACTTTTCCATGTGTTTGTACGTATTTTCGTAGCGACGTGCTGTTCGTAGCGGCCTAAGCACACCCATACTGTACAATTTAAATGGCTCCCTCCGCCTACATTCCTTAACT
>WWET01002050.1:140935-152344 GCA_011038615.1 Limnodynastes dumerilii
TCCAGAGAGTGGGTGCAGCCCGGGAGAAGTCCTGTAACCGGGAGTCAGAGCATTTGTTTAGTGTGGAGGAGAGCTGTATGTCCTGTAAGGATCTAAGAGCAGGAGCTGGGATATATCTTGAGATGAGTTAAATATATTTGAATATATCATATATTTAAATATATGATAATTAGGTAAAGTGGGTGGGGGGAGGGAGGGCTGGGCATTGTCTGTGCGTCTTTTCCCTTAAGAGAGAAAATACACACTTAAGGTTTGTCTATGGCACTCGCAAATGTCATTAGACACCTAAAAACAGGGGCGGGAGGAAGGAGGAGGAGGGGACCAGAGAAGTAGGAGCGGATATATATGTGTATCCTCACCCACGGATCAAACACATCCGTGGGTGAATCCGGTCGAATCTCTCTATGTGATTCTTAGATGATTAATGCAGCTCTGGGTGCCGACCGGCTGTAATACATTGATATAAAAAACTGTTTCACAATTAAATTGCATGTCGGGCAAATAAGATCCATAAACGGGCTGCACACACACAGGAAAAGTAACAGGATGAAAGGCAGGTCTGACAGAGCCTAATGAAGCCTGGAGGAACACACTGGCCCTGGCTGCAATTATTATTCATGTGGATAGTCTTACCATGAAAGAATGCAATGAACATCCATGCACTACATTGGGGAGGTTCGGGCTGCTTTGAGCTTAAAAGTTCCAGTAACTAAAAGACTTAAATCTAAAATGTAATTTTAAACAAAAATGAAAATAAAAAAAAAAGCTACACATCCGGGGTTGAATGGACGGCAGTTTCCATTTTCTACAGCAGCGTTGAAGCGTCTCTCGCAGTCGCAAAGAGTGATCCGATGCCAAGTAAGAACCTGCATCTTAATCCTACCCTTAACTCACCATTTAAAGCAGCCTAAAATTCCCCTTCTGGAGCCCTAACCTTAACCTTCCCCTTTAGCCCTAACCTTCCATTCTGGAACCGGATGCAGATGCCCATTCCCAATAGCAATTTTCTATTTTCCGTAGCATTTTGAAAACGATACAACCTCCATTCTGTGTGTTTGGGAACTGGTTTGGAGAGAACGCCCCTTTCGAAAAAGGGCCGTTCGCAGCAGTGACCCACACGTGCGAGTGCATAGATTATATGTAAAATTAACTTTAGCCTTTCAACACACTTTCCCTGACATTATCCATCCTGGCTCCACCTGGCTTCTTTATCTTACCACCCGACCAGACCAAAACATTGATTGTGCTCTCCAGCTTTCTGTCCCGGCTATCCTGATAGGCTGTAAAGGCTTTGGAGCAGCAGCAGAAAGTCTGTAAAGCCCATTGGAGGTCAACCACTGTCAGCTGGGACTCATACAGCACCTTCAGTGTGAAGCTGGCATGACCCAAGGTCACATCAGCCTCATCCACACACAGAGGAGTAAAGCCATTACAGGAGACGTTTCAAAAAGATAGGTTAGGGTCACTAGAATTATGTCTGTATTGTATGGCCGTCTCCAGGATGCAGTGTGTACTGTATGGCAGTAGCTTGGATGCAGTGTACGCCAGTCTCCAGGATGCAGAGTGCAGAGTACGCCAGTCTCCAGGATGCAGAGTGCAGAGTACGGCAGTCTCCAGGATGCAGAGTGCAGAGTACGGCAGTCTCCAGGATGCAGAGTGCAGAGTACGGCCGTCTCCAGGATGCAGAGTGCAGAGTACGGCCGTCTCCAGGATGCAGTAGGAATTGTACAGCACAGACTAGGAAGCGGTCTGTAATGTACAGTAGAGACTAACTTGTTTTCTTTTATAGTGGTTACAAGACTGAGATATGTACTTTATAACGCTCCTGTCAGTTTTAGCAGCCCCTTCCTCTTCGGTTACTGGTGTTCAATGGTTAAATTGGGTGACAAAAACTTAGTTTTAAGGGTGGGTGTTTAATACCCCAGCACCGGCCCTGTCTCGTTGCCTCCACCAGTAGATCGCAGCCAATAGAACAGAATAGTTTCAAGACCGACAGATCGCAAGGGCTCAGGAGTGCAGCACCAGCGAGGAGATCTGCACTTAGAACGGATGTCTGGATACCGTCCAGTATTAATATTGCAAAGTATCACACTGCCCCCATAAAGCTACTATATAATACCACCCGGATGGCAAGAATTTCTGGGGAAAACACTGTCCAATATTCATTTTTATCGCCATCTATTTCTATAGCTATCCACTTCTATCTAACCTATAATCTGCACTAGTAGATAAGCTCCCCCCCTTATTTTCCTAGTGAGGTCTCCAGTATAAGGGACGGATTTACAGCACCGGATGTACATGCATATACGTCCGGTGTTCACCGTTTTTGACTACTGTGCATGCGTAGTCATTTTTTTACGTTATTTACGTATCTTTTCTCCCCGGTGCCCACTGGTCCTCAGGGTGAGAAAGTGTGACCAGCATGGCAGTGGTTTCAGTGGGCAGGGAGAGTAAGGGAGCAGTGACCATGTCTCTATACCCAGTGCCCACTGTAACCTCATAATGTGGTCCAACTTTCTAGTTGCCATGGCGATCTGGGGGCTGGAATTTGTCAAGCCCTGGTGTAAAGAGAAATCATGTCTCTCGCTGCTGAAGCAAAAATCACTAAACCAGATTCACGATGTAATGCCAGTTCCCAAAACAAAACAACCAATGCTAAACACACGTGCCGCTGCAAATTCCCCCATTTCGAAAGTGGACAAGCCGGTAATCGCAGGCATCGTTCACCGATCGGCTGCTTTCATTCAGGTCCATTTATTATTTGGACTCCCGTCTGATCGAATATTGCATTACCGACGTGTTTGTTCACCATCACAATAAGTCCTAACAAAGAAGCAGAAAGCACAGCGCACGAGGAAGGAATTAAGAACCTTTTCGGCAGTGTTCCTGTGCCAAAATATGCTTTTTCTACACAGGAACCACATCTAAAATGATGAAGTGGCCAATCTGCCGTTGGCTTATCGGTTTTAAAATTGAGAGTGCTGGAAAGGCTACAACTTTATCAACAAATCCACATAAACATAAAACATACCATCGATTCTGTAAGCACTTCCGAAAACGCAAACTTATGGCCAGTGCCACCATCGTGGGAAAGGGGGGGGGGCAGCCGCAGCTGATGGGGGCCGTCTTCGTTACAGGGCAAATACGCGTGGAAGCGTTTCCTTGTGCACCGGCCAGATGGTAACGCCCACGTGACGTCACAGAGGGCGTATGTCCCATGCCCCACAAATTCTAAAGGCGGCACTGCTTATGACTTCGGACGTGGAAATAGGTGGACACTTTAAAAAATAAATCTTTGCGATTTAGGGACATCTTTTTTTTTCCACCCAGTTATACAAGATCTAGAACACGTGAACACAGCAAGCTTAAGAAAAACATTGCAGCGACTTTACACAACATAGCCTGAGGCATATACGCTGCACAAAGTCAAGTATTTCAATAGCTTTTACCAACGTACCAAACTTTTATGCCAGGCATAGAATTAGTTTATTTTGTTTTTGTTTTGTTTTTTTCTATTCAACTATTACATAAAATACAGGACAGAAAACATTTTTGTGGGGAAGTACAACGCCACAAAAGAAAGAAAAGAAATAGACTACGGAGAGATTCACAAATGGAATATATCTGTTTAAACAAAAGAGGGCAGAATACAGACTTACTGCTGGGATCTATGACCCATATTCAGAGTACCGGACGTATAACATACAACATCCAGACCGCATTTACGCAACCTACGTAAGAAAAAGATACGTAGATTACGTTAAAAAAAGGACTACGCATGCGCAGTAGTAAAAATCGCTAAACGCCCGACGTATACGTTATACATCCGGTACTCTGAATACAGGTCTATAATCCATGTTGAAGAGGAAGAGCTGCTGAGACTGACAGGAGGCCCATGCAGCCGATCTCTGCACTGATTGACCGCACGGACCTCCAGTCAATCTCACCAGGAGACCCGTGAAGCTGGCTTTCTGTCAGATAAACTCCTTGTCTCATCTCTTGCAGAATACAGAGCCTTTCATTGCTTTATTACTGCTGTACTTGATAATTAAGGAGTGAGACAGATGGCAAACTCAGGCCAGGAGGTAAAGGTCCTATAATTGGACTTGTCCCCACACTGCACAATATATCCTCTGGATGATAATTAGTCAGGAATTCGGAACCATGCAGCCTTTCGCGTGTAATTATCTGAGATTGGTCCAATCGAGCTGATAATTACTCAGTGCGTAGCCAGCTTAAACTTAAAATAAAACCCTTCCCCCTTGCGATCGTACTCCACACCGGTGTTGGAATCGGTCACAAAAATAAAGCTGAATCTCGTTCATCGCGGCGCTCGTTGTACAAGCAGGACACAAACCAAGTGAACGCGTAACAACCACTAGTGGGAGAACGGAACCGATACAACGTCCATTGTGGGCATCCCAATATATCTGAACCTTTGCTATGTATTATGAGATCAATTCAAAAAGTTACAGCCAGATTTGGCCCATGCAGTATAAAGTTAAATATATTCGGTAATAGGATGGATTTGGAAACTAGGCAAGTCATGAGATGACCTGTCAGAGTACACCACCACCTTTGTAATCTTAACAATCCTTTCGTCTACTTTTCAACCTAACTCATATTAAATTCATGGGGCCAGATTTACTAAACTGCGAGAAAGGAAACGTGAAGATGTTGCCTACAGCAACCAATCAGATTCTCTCACTTTCCTATTACATACTAGAAAATGTCTGTTAGAACCTGATTGGTTGCCATGGGCAACATCTCCACTTTTCCTTTCCCGTAGCTTAGTAAATCTAGCACATGAAGTCTGACGTGCCCTGTACATATTAATCTGATTCTGTGCATGACAGAATAAAAGCAAAGTAATGACTGAAATCACATTCAAGAACGTGTAAAGCAGCAATAGCACCAGGGAAAATAAACACATCACCGCACCATTAATACTTATCACATTCAATCTTTTTCTTTCTAGATTTTGCAATGAATGATCTGATTTTGGACTACCATGGGACGGGATCTGATATGACAGCATTATTGCTTCCGCAATCCCCCTCACAAGGACAGCGGTAAGAGATTTTAAAAAGGAGATTCATATGCGTTATAGAATAGCTGAACCACACACTCATGTTTATGAAGTATGTTATCACCCAATATAACACCAGTAAGTCCTCAAAATACTCTTCTGTCATTCTCTCGAGCCTATCTTAAACATTATCTTAGACCGTTTCAACAATATGACCTGGATCCAAGATTGCTGGCTCCACACCACGCAGTGACCCTGGCAATGGACATAGTGCTGGATTCAGACTTAAGTGCTTGAACTTAGTTACTCCTGGGCTAAACCATGTTATTTTCGAGGGGAGTCATATTTCATCTGTTGGAAACAGTATTAGAGATGAGAGGTGATGTTTCCTATCCCAAGTCTAAATAACAGTGTGATAGTAACGCTGGTCAGTATCTGTGTGAACAGTGTGAACGCTGGTCAGTATCTGTGTGCAGTAAGCAATTCAAAGAATACAGTTACCTTGACTTCCCCTGCAATCAACATGGTTTAGCCCAGGAGAAACTCATTTCAAGCACTTACTTAAGTCTGGATCCTGTCCAAAGTCACCAACACCAAATAGTCCACATATACACCACCTGACAGTCAGGGGCTTTCCTCGCTATGGCCCGGATTCACATCTAAAAAGCTGCGGCTTCTTAGGCGCATATTCTTAAGACTGTACCTACCGCGCAAGCGCAGTAGTACATTTACACAATCTACGTGCCAGTTAGGATGTAGATTTCCTCCTTACGGTCTTTAAAGAGCGCACGGAGTAGTTTAGCGGGAAAGAGGCGCGCTTATGCCGCTGCGTGGAGGATTTAGTTAGAAGTGGAAGGGGGAGGGATTTAGATGAGCCGGGGAGGCTTTGTCTGTGCGCAGTTTCCTTCTTAAGAAAGAAACCACAGGCGATTAGTTAAGGCAGCCCTATAGCACTCAAGTGCCATAAAATACCTAAAAACAGGGGGGAGCCTGCACGAGTGCACCTAACTCACTCTTATTTGTGAATCCGGTCCTATGCCCCGAACCGATCCAAAGACGATCTGTATTGTACACTTCATGATAATCTCGCAATCAGACCGATACCGTATAGTCCGCTATTCATCCTTCCCAGCAGAGAGTATAAAAAGCTCTCCAAAAAACTTATTCCGCAACACTATAAGAGGGTCTTAGCGTGCAAACAAATCATGCTGCCTTCAAACGCAACCACAAAGAAGAACCTTAGCAAATGTCTTATAACGTGAGGACTTCCTCAAAGCTGCCATTATTTATAACTTCACCAGAAATTGCTGCGGACATTAAGAGTTGGGAAACCAGAAACATTTGTTCTCATTGCGTTTTAACCCCCAAAATACAAATAAATCTCTTCTAAGCACAACAACCCATCCCACCTTCTTAACAGACATCCTCTAGTGTCAGATGAATATGCTCAATTCCTTTATACGACTGTGGGTCCCCGTTGCGAACTGACCTATTTCAA
The DNA here is from genome assembly GCA_011038615.1 of Limnodynastes dumerilii. Taxonomy (NCBI): domain Eukaryota; kingdom Metazoa; phylum Chordata; class Amphibia; order Anura; family Limnodynastidae; genus Limnodynastes; species Limnodynastes dumerilii. The sequence continues at coordinate 147,463 of WWET01002050.1, forward strand.
TAAGGCCGTTCGCTCGTAGCCAGAACCGAACTGGTTTGGATATCGATCGCTTATGCCTCGATAAGGCATAGCTATCAATCCCCAGAGCACCGAACACTGTGCTCCGAAAGGTAACTATTCTATCCCCAACCCTAAATCTCCCCCTCTGCAGCCTAACCCCAAATCTATCCCCCCTACAGCAGCCTAACCCCAAGTCTCCCCCCCCACAGCCTAACTCCAAGTCTCTCCCTCACCTGCAGCCTAACCCTTACTAGCATTTACCCTCTCTAACGATATAATATTCATTATTATGAGGGCAATTTTTGGAAATATTCTGAAAATAAAAATAAATGACTAATGGTATCCCAAAAAACTGCTGTTATTTCACCTTTCAAAAGGCAGCTATTCAATTCAGCAATACCACAAAAGGGACAGCTCAAGTATTGATTTTCTTTGCAAAATGCTCTTCAAGAGCTGGTCCACTTGGTCAGACTCTACATTGGCTGCCAGTATTTTAGAATCAAATGCAAAATCCTTTTGCTAAATTACAAAGTCATCAACAAGACTGTACCCATATACAGATCATCGCTCATCCTAAGATATATACCAGCTCTCTCTCTCCCAGCTCCTCACAGGACATACAGCTCTCCCCTACACTATAGATATGCTCTAATTCCCAGTTACAGGACTTCTCTCAGGCTGCACCAAATCTCTGAAATAACTGGTCTACCTTAAAACTCACCTCTTCTTTTCAGACTAATATTCCCTTCATTTCTTCTACTAACACCACTGTGTGACTGATCATACACAGCACTGAGCACTGTTACCATACACCCTGTCTCTCTCCATAGTAATATCCCCTCAGTCCTGGTAGTAACACTGCTGTGTGACTGATCATACACAGCACTGAGCACTGTCACCATACAACCTGGCTTCTCCATTCTGTGATATATAGCGCTTGCCCTTATTTATCAATTCCCAATGTCCTATAAAGTATACACTTGCAGGCAGTGTCCTCTCACCCACCCAGTGTTATAATAATTGTTATAACTGCAAAGCGTTCTGTAATAGGCTGGCACTATATAAAAACCTGTTAAATAATAAAAAAAATGTTGGCAATAAAATATTCAGAGTTCCCTTTATCTGATTCACATCTATGTTTCCCAAGATACCACCTCACACAAACTATTAAACCGCTTTTCAGTTCATTTTTGTGTGTCCCCAACACCCCACTGGACTAAGATGCTCAGTGACTCAGCCCCTGCAAAATCTAAAAGGTCACTATCTGCCTCCGATTCTCCCTGACCTCTGGGACGCACGTGACGCCCATCAAACATTCCTCACACAAATGCTGCATTCCTAAGGCTTCAGGACACTGTGGAAGACCAGGTCCTGTTCTACCTAGGAAACTGCTCAGTCAACATTTGCCTCTTCCCAAAATTCACACAGCAGAAATCGGTGTTCATGCACTCGCTCATAACACCCCACACGCAATCCTCCTCACCGGGACCATTAACCCTGAGAGAGCCCTTTAAACACAGCAGGAAGACTCAGGTCCCTCTCCAAACTTTCTTCTAATAATGAAGCCCCACTAAGCACCTTTTTGCATTCTGCAATCCATTGTAACAAACATGCAATCAGTGGCAGTGTTTACTCCTATTGCCAACTGCAGTTTAATGCCAAAAACCCAAAAGCTCAATATATCATTAATGGCATTACATTAGAAACTACTGAGGAGGAAAGTTATCTTGGAGTCATTATTTCATGTGATATAAAGGTAACAAAGCAATGAGAAAGGCAAGTCAGATGCTTGGTTGCATAGGGAGAGGAATTAGTAGCAGAGAGAGAGAAGTAGTGATGCCCCTTTATAAATCATTGGTACGCCCTCACCTAGAATACTGTGTTCAGTTCTGGAGGCCATATCTCCAGAAAGACATAAATACATTAGAGACTGTGCAAAGAAGAACAACTAAAATGGTCCATGGCCTTTGTAAAAAATCATACCAAGAAAGGCTAGAGGAACTAAACATATATAGCTTGGAGCAGAGAAGGGAGAAGGGGGACATGATAGTAGCTTTCACATATATCAAGTGTTGTGGCCGGCTAGAGGAGGGGGGAGGGTGACAGGTACAGGAGGGGGCATTATATAAAGGAAGAGGTGTAATAGAACACGAGGACATGAATATAAACTGGAGGGTGGTAGATTCAGAGGAAATGTGCGGATAATGACGTCACTGAAAGAGTGATAGATAAGTGGAATAACCTCCCATCTGAGGGGGTAGAGGTAACACAGTGGAACAGTGTAAACATGCTTGGGATAAATATAAGGATATCCTAAATCTCAAACTAATTTGAGGGTAAATAGGGTAAGTATAGTTTTAAATAGGCAACTGGATGGGCCATGTGGCTCTTATCTGCCATCACTTTCTATGTTTATGTTTCCTATTTTTTATTTTCTAAACATTTTAAACCAAACTCCCTGCTTAGCAATGTACAATCTTATTACAGTGTTGGCTCCTAACAATAGGTTTTTGCAAAGTGTGCTGACAATAAACAAATAAAGCTTTAAAACAACACCAGCTCGTCTCAGATCAAACACATTTGGAGTCAACACATAACATAAGGCCGATCGTACAAAATCCTAAGCTCAGAACCATCTAGTTGTCTCGAGCGCACTGCCTGCTGTATTAGGACCGGCATTTAATGTGGTGGAAAGGGATCCGGTAACACATCACGTTTTTCATGTTAACAGGAAGCAAAACAATGTGCAAGCGAAAGAGAGAATTCATCACAACTCCGTCGAGCCTTTTTAAACCTCAGGCCATGGGAGGTCATATTTACCAGTATTCCTCTATAATGAGCCTGAAATACAGATTTAAGATATACGCCGTTATCTTTACATAGCAAGAAACCTCAGCTGCCCAAAGCAAAACACCTCAGTAGGTTATGCACCGACATAACGTCCACAAATAATTATTATGGACGGATCACCCTAGAATCACATACCTGGTAAGGAATGATCAACATAGTTATCACCTGGGCAGACAAGGAGCCAAAATCCCTTTCTCAGGCCACAGATGTGAGGATTCAGAGGAACAAGTAGTGCAGACACATTGATTGAGGCTGTATGGTTTACTGCCAATAAGTCCCCCAGCTCAGGAATAGGGGGGAGGGGAGATACAGGAATGTAAACACTGTGGAGGAGGGCTATGTTATAATCGTATGGCTGCTACAGACTACCCATTACAAACAGTAGTACAAAATAGCTCAATAAAACAGAAGGGTTACAATTCAAGCTCAGAAGCGATCCTACACAAGCGAGTCTAGACAAATGAGCTAGCAATCCAGCACCTCAGAGAGACATTCAGAGCTAAGAACGTAAACATGTCGGAGCTGGGGGGCAATAAATGTATCACACACAGTAGAAAAATTATTCTAGACAGAAGAGCTCGCAATCTAACTGAGGTGGGAGTAAAATCAGGTGTATTCTCCACAAACAAAGCTGTTCGGCTATTCTAGACTGAAGAGCTGACAGTCTAGCCTGATGAATTCACCTAGGACATCCAAGTCTGGCAAACCAGATGATAGGGAGGGGGAGGGTAGGGGTAATCCAGGAAGGTAAACAGTGATGGGAGGGGGACTGTTATAATCACAGTTCAACTGCATCCTCCACACACATACACACAACAGGAAAATAAGTCTAGACAGAAGAACTTGCAATCTAATTCAGTGCAAATGAACCAGGCTGATCCTAGCAAGACTAAAGCCAAGTTAGGAGGTGACCTAAGAAATGACACGATACTGAAGAGAGATGTATAATTAAAAAGCTGCCTCCTCAGCAATGCATGTTCTACACAAAGCAGAAAAATGAGTCTAGACAGAAGAACTTGCAATCTAGTCGGGCGAGAGTGAACCAGGGGTCCTGACTGAGACTGGAAAAGCCAAAGCTGGGCTAAGGGGTGATCTAGTAATGTAAACAATACTAGGAAAGGGGGAATATATCCCACATCAGTTGCATCCTTTGCACGCAGCAGGAAAAGGAGAGTGTAGACAGAAGAGCTTGCAATCTAGCCTTGTATGAGAGTAAGTCAGGAATCCAGACTAACAAACCCAAAGCAGGGTCAAAGGGGTGATGCAGTGATGTAAACAATACTAGGAAGGGGGGGGTTTAATCAGGTATCATCTGTATCCTCAGCAATGCATACTCCACACACAGCAAGGACATGAGATTTGACAGAAGAACTTGCAATCTAGCCTGCTGAGAATGAGCCCTGACTGTGACATGCAACATGCAAAACCAAAGCTGGACCAGTATGGGTGATCTAGTAATGTAAACAATACTAGGAAGGGGGATGGGGTTAAAATCAGAGCCACACTCCCAGCAATGAGTGCTCTACACACAAGGAAAATGAGTCTAGACAGAAGAACTTGCAATCTATCCAGGTAAGCGCCTGGAAACATGACTGAAACATAGAATTGGCTGAATGGGGGGTTATTGCACTAATCTCAGCAGCAAAGCAAGAGTCAAGACTGAAGAACTTGCAATCTAGCCTGGTGAGAATGAGCCTGGCACAGGATGGGGGAGGAGCATGATCCAGGAATGTAAACAATACTGGGCAGGGGGGGCTGTAATCACATATAAACTGTAATCTACGCAATACATGCTCTACCCACAGCAGCTGAGTGTCTAGACGGAAGAGCTTGCAATCTATCCAGGTAAGAGAACTGAGATCCCCCCTTTCCTGCCCAGGAATGTAAACACCACTGGGCAAGGAAGGGGGGCAGCTGTAATCTCTGCAGTACATACTCTACCCACTGCAGCAAAGTGAGAGTCTAGACTGAAGAACTAGCAATCTAGTCTGGTGAGTGAGCCTGGCAGCCCCAGGATGGGGGGGGGGGAAAG
>WWET01002050.1:157661-179383 GCA_011038615.1 Limnodynastes dumerilii
GCTGCGGGGAAGGGAGGGTTAGGGTCAGGCTGCAGGGGAGGGAGGGTTAAGGTCAGGCTGCGGAAGAGGGAGGATTATGGTCAGGCTGCAGGGAAGGAATAATTAGGGCCAGGCTGCAGGAGATGGTGGGTTAGGGTCAGGGTGCCATGAAGAGAGGGTTAGGGTCAGGCTGCGGGGAAGGGAGGATTAGGGTAATCAAAGGGGAGGGTTAGGGTTAGGATTAGGGGAATGGTTGGGGTACTTTTTTTACTTACATTTCAGAGCACCGAAAGCTCAGTGCTCCGTGGATCGATTGCTATGCCTCATCGAGTTCGAAACTGGCTGGGAGGAAACGTCCCTATCGCAATAGGGCCGTTCTAAGCGGGGACCCTCACCCTCGATGCAGACCCTGATGGTTTTGCTGCACATGTGCAAGACGGAGTTGTGGGAGTGCATTATTCTTAACTCTCCCAGAATGTCTGGGAGACTCACTGAATTCAGACATTGCTTCCAGAATCCAGGAAGAGCGAGTCAAATCTCCCACATTTGCTACAGTGGGGCTCAAAGCCACAAACGATACCAATAAGCCCCGCCCCATCCTTAGCAACACCATTGGTCAGTGGGGGTGGAGTTGGATGTGATTTAATGCAAATCACAGCCTCAAGTCCCGCACCCAGGCCTATCAGTGCTGTGATCCTTAGAGTGGTGGATCTACCATCAAACTAATAAAGCTTATGCTTCAAGCTCCCTAATCCCTGGGGTCCTGAAGAAACCTTTTTTTTTTCCGGCAATTTTCAGTTTTTTAAATTAATTTTTATAGAAATAAGGTAAGTGATAGAATCATAATGCAGTGGGTTAAAGTATTAATATTGACCTTAAAATGTGCTCTATGCAGGGGGATGTTGCCCATAGCAACCAATCAGATTCTAGCTCTCACTTTACATACTAGAGAATGTCAGATAGAATCTGATTGGTTGCTATGGGCAACATCTCCACTTGTGTATACTGTCTGCTCTTTATCCCCTCTGGGATCTCCCAGAAAAAGGGATACATTTGGCATATATGGGGGAATGTATCATTCCCCTCCCCCATCCAATCACTGTCACTGATGCTTTTGATTGTAGGATAGGAAGAAAAGTGAAGCAAAAGTGATGTTTTAAAATATAAAACAACAGTATTTCTATATAAAAATAAACACAATAACAGTGACTGGTAATAATAATCCTTCAGTTACAAAAGCAAACTTATATATTTATTTATAGATTGAATTTTTTTATTTATTTTTTTACATTTACACCAAAACAAATTTATAAATAGAAAAATAATTTGGAATGACAAATCTTACATCAGTTCAAGTTCTGTTACATCATACAATATATTTGCCGTCTTTGGATATTTCAGTTGTACGCGCAGGGGCCATATTTACTAAGCTGCAGGAAAGGAAAATGTAGATGTTGCCCATAGCAACCAGATTCTAGCTGACATTTTTTAGTAAATGGGGAGCTGGAATCTGATTGGTTGTTACGGGCAGCATCTCCACTGTTCCTTTCCTGCAGCTTAGTAAATCTGGCCGGTTATATCTGCACAGGAATCTTACGTAGAATCACGAGTAGCCTATGTACAGAAGCGTTCTCACTGGCCGTCAGCGAAGAGGGCAAACCACAGGAAGGATGCGTTTGTGTCTAGAGGTGAGTTTAGGGATTAGGTGTTAGGACTGTGTGGGTGCGGGGGGGCTCATCTCATGGTATTATGTTATCTGATGGACTTTCTGAATTCTGGTGACCTATCAGGTCTCTAATAGGGTTTATTTGGGTGCAGGTGGGCAGCTGCAGTGGGTCTCCTCTCTCCCTGGGCTCGTAGCAGATACACCCCTTCTCCCATGGAAGTTACGCCACTTGCCCCCTCTTGAAACAGCACGATTCTCAGCATGTCACTTCCCTATGCCACCAGGACAGATACAGACCCTCCAACATGACCCATTCCATTAGGTACAAAATACTCTGCTCCTGAATTTCCAACTGTCAGTTACTATGGTAACCCCCTTTGTTGAAGAGACAAATAGTTTTTTAAATATCAGTTAATTCATTTAAACCAGGTGAGTGGCAGTTGGAAGCTCAGGAGCGGATTAAATCGTACCTAATGGAATGGGTGATGTTGAAGGATCTGTAGATACACTGTAACTAATCACATACATGTATATATTGGCTGTGTGAGCAAAATGTCACATGGCATCCTCATTGTGATATGTGTCATTTGACATTGATATTATGTGATATTATGATTATCTGTGATGTCTCTGGTTGTTATTATATTAGTGCAGCTCTGACCATCCAATAGTACTACAGGTGATATGAAACTACAAATCTCAGCATGCCTTGTCAGATATCAGCTATGACCGTGCAATTAAATCACGCTGGGACTCGTAGTTTCACAACAGCTGGAGAGCCACAGGTTGGCCGGACCTGTATTAAAGCAACAATTCCATTACTTCTTTACGTAGTTACTGTTGAAGGATACTAGTAGCAGCTTTTGGAAATGCTTTCATTAATTTGTATCTTCTGACTGCTATTGAGTACTTATATAGTATAATGCTAATACCACAGACCCTCCAGCATGACCCATTCCATTATCTACATAATGCTCTTTTTCTGAGCTTCCAACAATCAGTTACTATGGTAACCGTCCATGTTTGAAGAGAAAAACGTTTTTCAAACATCAGTTAATTCATTAAAACCAGGTAAGGGACAGTTGGAAGCTGAGGAGCGGAGTATTTTGTATCTTGTGGAATGGGTCATGTGGGAGGGTCTGATACCATGGTAACCATAGTCACATGATGTACTGAGCAGAGAAGCTCTGGAAGGCCCATCTGTGCTCTGTTGTAAAGTGAGATACTGAAGGGTATATTTTATGATATATCTAAAGGTGAAAAGTGGAGATGTTTCTAGGAAGTCATAACTAGAATCTTATTAGTTGCTATGAGCTACGTCTCCACTTCTCAGGCAGGATCTTGAATTATTCAAAAATTTTAATGGGATACCTCTCCCCCTTCAGCTTGCACTCACCCTCATTAAAAAAACAGTATACAGTATAGGCGTAAAGTAGACACTCTCGGTCAGATTTACTAAGCTGCAGGAATGGAACAGTGGGGATGTTGCCCATAGCAACCAATCTGATTCTAGATCTCACTTTCCTATTACATACTAGAGAATGTCAACTAGAATCTGATTGGTTGCTATGGGCAACATCTCCATTTTTTTCAAACCAGCAGCTTAGTAAATCTGGCCCCCTCTGTCTGTGTGAGTGGGAATGATTACGATAAAAATGTACAAATGTCTGAATAGTGGCGCTCAGCTTTGGGGATCCCCTCAAGTCTTTGGCTTGTGGTTCCGATCTCCTCATAATTAGAAAACTTTGTTAAATACACCTTTCAGTCAGTTTCATTAACGTTGCTTAGGCAACAATGTGATTTCACCAGTGCTTGCAAATCCCATATTTTTATTCAGGTCAAAGTACAAGTAGAAAATGTTTCTTATGTTACTAGAAATATTTATTTGGAGAGTGATCGCTTCCCTTTAAAGAACAATTAGAATTATACACATAACGACTTTTCAAAGTGTAATACTGAAAGTACATTATACCCTCCAACATTTTCTTATGTCCGAGGGGCGTGTCAGTAAGGGGGCGTGGCTTACCCCACCAATGGCGCCAGGCTTTCCTCTGTTCTCATTTGCATATATAATAAGGTGTAATATCTCATTTTATACCTTATCATATGAGTAAAAAACTTACAGCAGAGTTGCACAGAGGTCTGTCCCCGCAACTCTGCTGAAGTGATGAGATGTTGCAGGATTCCTGTGTTTTGTAATATAGAACCAAATCCAGAGTGTGAAAATATGAGGAAACCATGTGGAAAGTTACACCTGGATAAAACAATGCTGAACTGCCGGAGAGTCAAATTTCATCTGTTGGAAACTGTATTAGAGTTGAGAGGTGATGTTTTCTAGGCCTAAGTCTAAATCCTAGTTGCCGACTCTACCGGAATGCCTGGGAGACTCCCGAAATTCGTCCAGATCTCCCGGTATCCCGAGAAAAGCTGGCAAATCTCCCGCAAGGGACTTGAGGCTCTGGATTTCCATTCCATTCCAAACAATGGCCTCAAGTCCTTTCCCCCTGCCTGGCAACACTAGTTTACTAGTCTTGCTAGGAACAGGAACTTGATGATACAAATTGCGTCATCAAAACCCACCCCCATTCCTTTGAAACCCCGAAAGGGGTCATTGAAAGTCAAGGGGTGGGCTTAATGATGCAATTTGCATAAAGTGTTAAGCCCCGCCCCCTGCATGCATCTATGGCTTCCCTCCGGGAATCTTTTAAAAGTCGGCAACCCTGGTCTACATAACAGTGTAAAAGTCAGTATGCATACCCTTCCTAGGTACAGAATACTCCGCTCCTGAGCTTCCAACTGTCACTCACCAGGTTTAAATGAATTAACTGATATTTAAAAAAACTATTTCCCTTTTCAACAAAGGAGGTTACCATAGTAACTGACAGTTGGAAACTGAGGAGCAGAGTATTTTGTACCTAATGGAATGGGTCATGTTGGAGCATCTGCAGTATCTGTGTGTAATAAGCAAAAGCAAAGTATTCTCCCTACATGGAAAGAGTAAATTTGATTGGACTCCCCCTGAAATTCAACATGGTTTTAACCAGATGTAACTTTCCACCTGGTTTCCTCCTATTTTCAAACTCTAGATCCAGTATTAACTGATTGTTCATTTTCTTTAAAGGCTAGCTTGAAATTTCATGATCAGAGCTACATTTAATAAGGAAATGTGAATAGTTTTGCTATAAAGTTTTGGCTGACGCTCCAGGAAGAACCAATGCCTGGATTTCACTGGGATGTTAATGTACTGAGGACCTTTCTGATGACGTTCATATAGGATCAACCTATAATGTCAAGTGCTTTAAAGAGTTTGAAATATTCCCGACATGATTTAAAACCATTTTTAAAATAAAAATAAATATATCGTTTTTTTTTTATTCTTGCAGAGCGCTTTAAGAACAACCCCAGGTGTTCCCTCATTGTGAAGGTAACTAGAAAAAGTTGACATGCATAAATGGATTTGAGATCTGTATGTTTCTTTGGAATGATTCTGTGCCTGTAACTAACAATAACAATTTTATAGATCTTGTATACAAAAGCAAAATAATGTACAAGGGTCTAAAATGATCCCATTACCACACGCAGCTGTAGCAGCCATCTTTGGGGCGTATTCAGAGATCCGTTTTTTAAAGGTACGATTCACATGTATGTCCGTTAGGCACTTCCGTGCGTATAGTCAATGTAAACTACGTACAAAGTTACTACGTATGTGTAGTTAATCCGATCCTTAAAAATACGCATGTAACTAGCCTCAAAAACGGATCTCTGAATACGCACCTTTGAGACTAGTATCAGTATAATAGGGAACCACTCACAACAATGAGGTACCTTGGGCCTCATTCTTTAGTGACCTCTCTAGCTTCAAGTGTAGGCCTAGCTAATCTCTGGCTCTCCAGGTGTCCTGAAACTACAAATCCCAACATGCTTTGCCTGGTATCAGCTATGGCAGGCCCAGCTAACCTCTGGCTCTCCAGGTGTCCTGAAACTACGAGTGCCATCATGCTTTGTCAGCTATCATCTAGATCTGTGCAGTTAAAGCATGCTGGGACTCGTAGTATTACAACACCTAGAAGCCCATAGGTTGTTCTAGTGAGATTATAGGCCAGCCCTCCAAAAAATGGATACCTCCGCTGTGAGTGGATTATGAATCAACCTCTTAAACAACGTCGTTTTAGGTACTAGTTTTAGCAAGTGGTGCATGGTTCAAGGTCATATTCCAAGGGTCACTTCCAACAAAGAACTGCTGCGGAGAAATATTTTCATTATGTGCCAAGGAAAATGCAAATAGACCCCCGTTTCTTTCCGATTCCAGGCGCACTCTATCCAGCACTTTCAAGCGAGAGTCCTCGTATTGTTTTTCCAAGTCTTGCAAATTGAGAATGTTCCTTGGTGCTTCAAGTAATTGTTTCTGACTAGGTCCTGGTGCACAAATAGCCCCAGTCGGTATGTGGTTACTGCTATTCTCTAGACTCGGAGGCGTTGACACAAAGCTCCCGTCTTCTGGCTGGTTGTTGTGGGTCAACAGTAGATTGGACATCCTCCAGGCTGCCGGCTTCCTTCCTCTTCGAGGTCTGGAGAGTCTACAGCTTTGCCTCTTGATGTGACGATGGAGGTGGTCGGACCTGGTGAAGCTCTTGTAGCAGAACTCACACTGGTAGGGTCGGATCCCCGTGTGGATGCGCATATGGTTCTTCAGGTCATAGTTATGGACAAATTTGGCGTTGCAGTGGATGCAAAGATATGGCCGCTCACCGGTATGTTTCCGCATGTGAATCTTCAGCTTGTCCTGCCTAGGAGAGAAGATATTTTAGTTTAGACACATCTCATAGTGCGTTAGACAATGGGCTATCATTTCCACCACTTTAATAGGGCTATAATTATAAATCTTAAAGACTGCATATACGCAATCTACGTAACAAAATGATACGTAGATGACGTAAAAAATTTACTACTAAGCAAATATTGGTCAAATACGGATGTATGAACAATACGTCCATTGGTCTGAATCCAGGCCCAGGTCTACAACATAAACTTTATAACGCCTCAAATCAATACAAAGTGTGCCCAAAACAAGGAAAACAACATCTCAGTCATGTGATATATACATATAATACGACATATCCATCCTTACCACTAACAAGCCTCTGTGTTAGCAGGCCATAGAATGGTATAGTGTGTTACTGGTAATGGCAGTGTTGCTGTACATTCTCTATCCTGTGTGTATGTTACAGATAGAATGGTATAGTGTGTTACTGGGTAATGGCAGTGTTGCTGGACATTCTCTATCCTGTGTGTTTGTTACAGACAGAATGGTATAGTGTGTTACTGGTAATGGCAGTGTTGCTGGGGCATTTTCTTTCCTGTGTTTCTGTTACAGCATATTACCCCCCAACCTATTTTTTTTCACCAAATTCTGTTGTTCTCTCCAAATTTAGAACTATTAGATACATATGAGACAAAATATATACCATGGGTTGAAATACCGAAGTTTGCTTACGGAACCAGTAATGATGCCAGAGAATTGGTCATCTTACAAAAAACTTCTTAAAAATGACATCTATCCATTTATATTTATAATTGCATAAAGGAATTTCGGTGGAACTATACAGATTTCATCAAGCAACCGAGAACAGGAATCTGTGATTTTTGGATGGGGTATCACTGGTGTACACAACTTTTTTTGTGGTTAAAGTTCCACATTGGAAGATTGTGGCCTGTATACAAGTGTTTAGCGATTTTTACTACTGCGCATAGTAATTTTTTAACGTAATCTGTGTATCTTTAAATGACTTGTGGAAGTCCCCTGTCGGCTGTAGGTCTGAATCTGGGCCTTTGGTGCTAATAATTTACTGTTCCTGATTACGTCACCCATTGTCTCATAACACATGATTACGTCACCCATTGGGCCTGATCCAGACCTACGCCCGCAAGCGATCGTACGCCGTTCGGGAGCATAAAACCGGGCTAAAAAACGCACTGCGCATGTGCAGTATGACAACTTCCGGTCGTCCGAAGGACATGAGCGTACAGCGAGCGTATTTTGAGCGTATTTTTCGCCCAAGGGGCGTGCGTTTTGTACGACGATAGTCCGGACGCTCGAGTTACTACACAGAGGCGGGGATAGCCATTTAAATTGTACAGTATGGGCGTGCTAAGCCCCGTACGACCAGCGTATCGGTCCGAAAATTCGCACGGACGCTTGAAAAAGTTAGGGTAGGGTTCAGCCGCCGTAAGTCGGTACAATCAATGGGAGTGTCATGGGCGAGAAAGTTTATACGCCCGGGCGATCATACGCTACACAGGCCCATCAGCTAAATAATCTTATACCTGCAAATGAAACATAAGTAGCTGTGTTACTCTATAATATCTGCAGGAAGCAAGGACAGATTAGATGGTTATCTGATGTGATGTACTGTATAGGGGCAACCACAATAGAAACTGCAGTCAAGCTGAAGGGATATGTTATGTTCCTCAGCTCTGTTCAATATAGTATTGAAGGGAAAGAAGCCTTTGTGCAGATGGCACAAAGATATGTCACAGAGAAGACACACCAGAGGCCAGATTTACTAAGGCACAGGAAAGGAAAAGTGGAGATGTTGCCCATAGCAACCAATCAGATTCTAGCTGACATGTTCTAGTATGTAATATAAAAGTGAGAGCTTGAACGTGATTGGTTGCTTTAGGTAACATCTTCAGTTTTCATTTCACGCAGTTTAGTAAATGTAGCCTCAGGAGTGGTACACAAAATGACTGATGACTGGTACATTGGACTAAATATATTACTAATAGCACTGTATTATAAACTACTGAGGGGGGAAGGGACCTAGGAGTCACTATGTCATGTGACATAAAGGAAGCCAAGCAGTGTAACAAAGCAATGAGAAAAGTCAGATGCTGGGTGTATCGGGAGAGGAATTAGTAGCAGAGGGAGAGAAGAAATAATGCCACTTTATAGGTCATTGCTGCGGCCTCAACTGAAACACCGAGGTCAGTTCTGGAGGCCGTATCTCTATGAGAGACTGCGTGCAGAATGCATTTTCTCTGTGCATGCAGAATACTGAATTGTATGTAAGGCCTCAGGCCAAGCTCTTACTCTACTTGTAAATTCCGTACGATAGCCTCCGCAATGGACACTCCCCCCTGCTCTGCTGCGTGGAGAGTGAATCCGTCTGCAGGGGGCTGCCTTAAATATTCTGCGCACATCTCCATTTAAACGTAAAACACCGTCCGTGCGTATGTATCATCTCTGCCCCTGTTGTGGAAGGCAATTTCCGCAGGGAACGTAGCATTGGGCGACTGCGTAACGATGCAGGGAATATTGGTACCGTGCATGTACAACACCAATAGTCAGGTGACTGCCGTACCTAGCGCATGGAAGTCAGAGGAGTCTCATACATCAGGCGTATCTCGTGCACATGGTGAGACTAAACGCTGCATTGGACGGCATATTCCTATGCGGAGTTATCGGTGCTGCACAAGCAGAGCACCAATGCACAGCTGACTCACGTAGCGTATGGAAGTCAGTCTGGATCCAGCCCATTGGTGTGACCTCACCTAGAATACTGTGATCAGTTCTGGAGGCCGCATCTCCAGAAGGGCATAAATACATAAATACAAAGAGCGACTAAAATGGTGCATGGCCTGTGTCACACAACATACCAAGAAAGACTAGAGGAAGTAATCATGTATAGCTTGGAGCAGAGAAGGGCCAGGGAGAATATGATAGCAACTTTTATATATAAGAAGTGTAACTAGGTACCATTTTTTAAAGAAAAAGGTGTAATAGAACATGTGTATATGTGTATACACTGGAGGGTGATTGGTTCAGAGGAAATGTGCAGAAAAATGACATAATTGAACGGGTGGTTGATAAGTGGAATAATCTCCCATCTGAGGTGTTAGAGGGTAACACAGTAGAACAATATAAATATGATTTGGATAAATATAAGAATATCCCAAATCTTACACTAAATTGAGTCAGTCAGGATGGGCTGTGTACCTCTTATCTGCTGTCACATGTTTGATAAATAACATTACAGGGTAAGACCTGGAAACCAGTGGAGAGGTAAAGAGGAAACTAATGAAAACTTAAATGTGTTGGAAGAAAAAATGAAGATTCAAATTGGAAAATACACATTCCTCTGCTTAGGATAGAAAATGTGATTCAAATTGGAAAATACACATTCCTCTGCTTAGGATAGAAAATGTTTATGTATTAATATAATAACAATGATCCGGGTACCAAGCTTTTTCGATAGGAGCACCTTCGCAAGTCCAAGTGACCTTAATTCCGACTGTGAAGAGCCTCAGGCTGTCAGCTGCTGCCAATGTATTTATTAACAACATTCTGAACTCCGAATGCAGCACTATTGGATCTAGTGAGATCAAGTCCAATAATAATATCACATGATTCACATGTTCCAATCATATTTCCCAGAGGAAGAAGGGGACTTACAGCTCACAGACTCAAGGGACTCCATGCCGGGTGCTGTGCATCACAGCGGTGTGTGAATCAAGGGGTGGCGTGTTGGCAATTGCGGATCCAAACACAACTGCTGTTGGGGATCCAGTTCCAATACAATCAGAACTCGGTATCTGTTCCACAATTAGTGAAGTCACCCCAGTGTCTTATCTTTAGCTATGCTGACGGTCAATAAATAAGTAATTACCTGCATTGGCCACTAGATGTCAGTATACCTATAGAAGGGTGAACTATTTAGCCGTGTGATGTGATGTAATGACCATAAACTTTATGAGCTGGTTCTCAAAACAGACCTTGAAGTTTGTGGATGTTGTTAAAGGTGAAGGAGTGAAATGAACAAGGTCTTATTGGCAAGCTGTCAGATCCCACTGGTAAACAGAAAACAATCATAATGCATGAAGCTATAGTTATACTGAATATAGAAGATATAGATATAGATATATATATTAGAAGTACCATGGTTTACAACTTTTGCAGTGCATATTAGGACTACCAAAGGGGTGTGTCCTGTAAATAGCTTCACCCATGGGTGTGTCTAGCGCTGCCAGGAAAACTATTTTTCTATAACAATGGCGGCATCAGTATTTATTGATCGTCATATTGTCAGTGAATAAATCCTTTCAGTGTTATTGTGGAGACTGTGAATAGGATCCGCTGACTTCTTCATCTTTATAGAAGAGATAAAAGTAGACAACACTGCAGCTGATTAACAAGAGATTAAAGTGTATTTTACATTTCTGTCTCCATTACTGAAGTCATTTTGCCGCAAGTGACTGATCTGACAGCTGCTCCCTGTATTTATAAGCTGGGACAGTGTGGGAAAATCCTGTCTTATAAATAGAGGTAGCGGCTGTTAGATCAGTCATTTGTGGCAACACCTGAATGTGGCTTCTGAAGGTTTTTTTTCCCCCAAACTCTGGTCTCTGGACTCGATCTTACTTGCACTTACAGAGATCCAGCTGGTAAGTGCAAAAGGGTTTTTATAAATTTGATATTTAATTGTGTATTTCACTATGTGTTTAAATAGGGCCAGTGGTGGAAGTTTGGGTGGAACTGGTCGGAGTTTTCTAGAAGAGGGGTTATTTTGCTCATATTGGGATGACTATGCTGTTACCAGGCCTGGTCTTCCTCTAGCCTAAGTTGCCCAGAGAGGAGATACAGTTAATGGGCATCAAGGGGTAATGAGTTAATCATGTCATCAAGCTCCTCCTCCTGCTTCACTATGATGTGAATACCATCAGACCGAGGAGACGAGGCTTGATGAAACATATAGTATAATGAAACCTGTGGGAAGTTAGTGCATAAAATTTAAGGTTTAACTCTAAAGGGGAAGGGAAACTCTAACTCAGACCCTCCAACATGACCCAAAACTCCGTTCCTGAGCTTTCAACTGTCACTCACCTGGATCTAATGAATTAGCTGATGTTTGAAAAAACATTTTTCTCTTCTACACAGGTGGTTACCATAGTAACTGATTGTTGGAAACTCAGAAGCAGAGCATTTGATCCATAATGGAATGGGTCATGTTGGAGGGTTTGTGAAGTTCATGACTCTTACGGACATTTTGAGACAGTTATCAAGTTTAAACCATTATTGAGCTTATAAGAAGCTACTCCAAACATCCTGGAGGGAGTTGCTGAATGAAACAGAGATTAAAATGTACATTTTTGCTCTTTTATAACATTGGTAAATATTTGTCCTGTTTTTTTTTCAGTTTGTGTAATACCTAAATTTACCACTAGAGGGAGATGTAGTTTCATTGAAACATTTTATTGCATTAGTATGAAAGGGCTGGATCCAGATTTAAGTAAGTGCTTGAAATTAGTTACTCCTGGGCTAAACCATGGTGATTGCAGGGGAGTCATATTTCATCTGTTGCAAACAGTATTAGAGATGAGAGGTGATGTTTCCTATCCCAAGTCTAAATAACAGTGTGATAGTAAAGCTGGTCAGTATCTGTGTGCAGTAAGTAATTCAAAGATATACCACTGCATGCAGAGAAAACAATTAATCAACATGGTTTAGCCCAGAAGTAACTAATTTCAAGCACTTACTTAAGTCTGGATCCAGCCCATTATCTTTAAAGCTGGCCATACACTAGAGCGATTATCGGCCCGACCACCCAATTATCGGGTCATTGGGCAAATAATCGCTCTAGTGTATGGTACAGGTCAATTTTTGAAACGCCAAATAAACGCACCAGAAACGCTCTGTACGATTATTTGATATTTTGACATGTTTAATTTAAATCGGGAGAAAGCTCCCGATATTTTAAGGGACTGCTGCTGCTGTATATCTGTGTAGAAAGCTGCTCTGATAGCTGTGAAGATCTACTTTAAACCTGTCAGAGCAGCATAGTGCATAGATATACAGTAGCGGCTATTGCAGGAGTAGTACAGACAGGGATCAGCTGAAACTGTGCTGTGTGAAGCGCAGATTCGGCTGATTCTTATCTGCATTACTGTCTGCAATAGCCGCTGCTGTATATCTATGTACTATGCTGCTCTAACAGCTTTAAAGTATACCTTCACAGCTATCAGAGCAGCTTTGTACATAGATATACAGCAGCAACATAGAGAGCCCTGTCCCCCCCTCTCTTCTGCTAGGATTATCGGTCCCAGCAGGAGAAGAGAGGTACTGACGACTGATCATTTTATCTTATGACATGTTTAAAATATATCAGACCTAATTTGCTGATATCACCTTGTGTGTGACCATTATCCAATATCGGAACAGTACCTCTACCTCCTGGCTGGCGTTTCCCTATCTGTCTGACGCCATAAATAATGGTAAGTTCAGCAGTAATAAAATATTGAAAGCTCAGCATTCTGCAAGCGATGCAGGGCTGCCATTAATATATTACCGCTATTATTCTGAACTACTGTTTAGAATGAATACTACTCATTATCTGTGTTATAAGCAAAAGCAAAGTATCCTATGCATGCAAAAAATATTAATAATATCATTTGCACCCTTCACATTGCATCACAGCTGATCTAAATGCTGACTTGCAACTTTTTCTCAAGTAGTTACTGCTATCAACCCCACAGCCTTCATTAAATGAGTAATATTCCTCCAAGGGAACCATAAGACAAACATAAGTGGGAGATTGGGAGCTGAGTATTTCTTATGAGAAGATGAATAACGTTGGAGAGTCTGCATTCCAGCTTAATACAGGAAATGTTCCATACATTAACATAGTTGGCCAACTTTTTTCCTGTACAACCCGTTCCTACGCTCCACTAAAATGCAATTAATCAGAATCTCAGCATAATTATGGCTATACTTTTTATGAGGTTTCAATCTTATTTAAATATGTTTACATGAAAAAAATATTTAACAGGAAAAGTTTGAGTTTTCGTAGTTATCATGTTGAACGTTGTAATCTTAATCTAATGTAATAAAGAATGGTTATGTGGGTCACACGTCATTGGTCAGTTTGAGATGTAGGGCAAGATCCAGGGTTTGAAAAAAAGAGAAAAATAGGTGGAAATTTACACCTGGGCAAAACCATGTTAAATTCAGTGGGAGTCCCCGCTGCGATGGGCTGCTTTTAGAAATATAGACAGCCGAATGTTCCCTTTTGGCTGTCTCTATTTCAAATAGGCAGCCTTTTTAGAATTTTTTTTAATGAATGGGTGAGTGGGCCGATTAGCATACTCACCCATTCATTTTCACGGCACCCGACGCACCTGCCGCTGACAGCTCCAGAGAGGTGGGTAACCTCTCTGGGGACTTTTAGTGTTAGGAAGGGGGGGTTAGGGTTCAGCCATAGAAGGGGATGGTTAGGCTGTAGAGAAGGGAGGGTTAGGATCAGGCTAGGGAGAAGAGAGGGTTAGGGTCAGGCTGTGGGGAATAGAGAGTTAGGGTCAGACTGATGGGAAGGGAGGGTCAGGGTTAAGGTAACGGAAGGGAAGGGTTAGGGTTGGAATCGGGAATGGTTGGGATAGCTTTCACTCTTACCTATGAAAGCACTGTGTTTGGTGCTCCGGGAATTGATTGCTATGCTAGGCTATCTAAATAGGGTCGTCCTTAGCGGGGTCCAACACCCGTTAAATTGCATGAGAGGCAAATATTATCTGTTGCAAACAGTATTAGTGTTGAGAAGAGTTGAGTTGAGGGCGCAGGGGCAGAAAAGGTCCGATGGCGGATCCCCGCTGCATCCTATCTACCGCACGAGCAAGGTGAAGCCCCTCCCCTCAGTCATATGGCAGTTGCGCTAGCCACACCCTACCTTAACACTTAAATCCCTGCGTAAAATGGGGGCGGTGAAATGGACGTAAGGGCTCAATCCATCCCTAACTGTATAATCTGCATCCCTTTCCCAAACACAGAGCTGAAGCGTAACCGCTTGCAGTTCTGTCCAGCTCCACTGACGTAGCACCTACCAGGACGAATATAAATCCTCTGAATCAAGAATTCCCTGCTGCAATTCCCGGTTACAAAAGTGGGCGTTTTCCGATCCTAGCGATTTCAAAATGCCCCTTTAGCGTAATTTAGGATACAGCCCAAAAAAACCCCTTAAATTTCCCCCCTCTTCCCCCTTCTCGGAAAGCCAACATGGTTTTGCCCAGGTGTACATTTTCAAATGGGTTCCTGTAATTTTCAAGCTCTGCATCTTAATTATTATATTCTGGTCTTTTTAGGCAGGTGTCTAACAGCTATAACATTTGCAATATTATATGACTTTTATAGTGGGTTTCCTGTCTATGCATTATAAAGGGTGTGGTTTGCCGGTCCAATGGTCTGAACGATGACAGCTAAAATGTCGGCACTAAAATGCAGACAGTGTTATCTGATCAGGATTTTTATATCAGACAGGGCTGTCTGATAGAATAATGTAATGTTGACAATAATCCTGATCCTGGGCTGGATCCAGACTTAAGAAAGTGCTTGAAATGAGTCACTCCTGGGCTAAACCATGTTGATTGCAGGGGGAGTCATATTTTATCTGTTGCAAACAGTATTAGAGATGAGAGGTGATGTTTCCTATCCCAAGTCTAAATAATAGTGTGATAGTAACGCTGGTCAGTATCTGTGTGCAGTAAGCAATTCAAAGATATATCCCTGCATGCAAAGAATACAATTAACTTGACCCCCCCTGCAATCAACATGGTTTAGCCCAGGAGTAACTAATTCCAAGCACTTACTTAAGTCTGGATCCAGCCCCCTAACCCTAAGCCTGGTTCCTAACCTCTAACCATGGAAGCACAGCAGCAGGTACCATAGAGATTTAAATGTCGGCATTCTGGATGGGTACCAAGGAGAAATTAGAATTCTTGCTATTGTTCCTGTGTCAACATAATATTAAAAATTCTAAGTTTGAATCCTACCGGCAGCGATACAGCCAACATTATGGTTTCCGCTCTATCACTTTTGAATTAAAGATTTTCCGGTACAGCAACTGTATCCTATTATAAAACCTATGTATGTGTGATGCATTATTTGCTGTTATTTGCTGACCTGGTAAAGCGGACTTCGCAGATGGTACACATATATGGCTTCTCTCCCGTGTGAGTCCTCATGTGCCGTGGTAGTTTTCCAGCCCCCATGATGATCTTATGACATATAGGACACTGTTGAGAGGCCTTTGGCTTTATCTTCCTCTCTTCCTCCAAAGGCCATGGGGGAAACATCCCCAAATGGGCAGCACTCAGGAAGCTCAGATAAGCGCTGTAGTCCATCTCCGCCTTAATCTGCCCAAAGTGTTTAGAGGAATGTTCCAGAAACATGTCTTTAAAGAAATCGGTGGGAAAGGGGAGGGCTGGTATCTCATCGTTGGCCTCCTCCTTAATTTTCCTATCCTTAATCACAAGATCCAATGGGCCAATGTCTACCTGCTGATCTTGAAGCTGGGAAAAAGCCAAATCCCCATTCCAAAGCTGGGGGAAGAAGCCAGGTACAAAATGAGAAATGGTTGGCATTCTGTCTGCCATGTTGTTTTTAGGGTACGGGTTTTCACTCAACAATGACTCAATTGAAAAGTCTTTTATAGCACTTTGGTGACCAGAAGAGTTATTGGTGGAAGAGTAGTGGGTTGGAAAGTCCTTCGGAGGGTCATGGTACGTGGATTCCGGTTGGTCCGATGATGGAGAGCTTTGGTGGCAGTTGGCTTCCTGAATATTTGTTTGGTTTTCCTGGTCCACTAAGTCTTTTGTGTCATCCTCTTCCTCATCGTCCTCATCATCGTCTTCTTCTTTCTCCTCCTCCTCCTCCTCCTCCTCCCCAGCTCTTGGGCTCTCTAGGATTTCCAGACACACGTTAATAATGCACTGGATCTCCAACATCTCAGCCGCATCGAGGATATTCTTTAAGTTGGACGTTGTGATGGTGAGGGTTGATGTGTAAGCAAACTCCAAGATGGCAGAGAAAGCTTCTGGCTGGACAAAGTCAATTTCATAAATGTAAGGCTGCTCCAACATCGAGCCCGTGGTGAAAAGTTTTTTGAAATACTTGCTGCAAGCTGCGAGCACAGACCGGTGCGTGCGATACTCTTGGTCCTGAATGATGAGTATAACGTCACAGAGTAACCCATCGTGTCTCTGCTGATTCAGTCCACATAGAATGTCACTGCTGTGGTTGGGGAATGGAATTCCAATCAAATCCTCATCGCCACTGGCCATGTTTTCATAAGTGGTCCTGTAACAGAGCAGAAATCTGTGGTCAGTCCTTGGCGTCGGACAAGAAATAAACCAACATTGGTGTAACCTTGCCAACCTGTGTATCTCCAGGTGTTCTGAAACTACATCTCCCAGTATTCTTTGCAGTTACAGCATGCTTGGATTTGTAGTTCTACAACACCTGGAGAGCCACAGGTTGGCCAGGCCTAGTGTAACCTCAACAAATATTCTGATATCATGTTAGACCTCAACTGTTTGAGATATAGAAGAAAAATTTTCAGCATAGCCAAAATTTTATCAAGCTGTTGAGGATGTGCCGACTCGAAGAACATCTTATTCCTCTTAATAATTCCAGTACATTATGTTATCCTTTTATAACTTATGTGTTAACATATTGGCAACAGTGAATAAGATCAAAGCAGCTAATAATAATCATCATAATCCCTTGTTGATACGGTACCATTGATTCTGAAGTCTAAGACAGCCACTCTTGATAAGCAGGAGTACATTAAATATAATTACAGATAATGGGCTGGATCCAGACTTAAGTAAGTGCTTGAAATGAGTTACTCCTGGGCTAAACCATGGTGATTGCAGGGGAGTCATATTTCATCTGTTGGAAACAGTATTAGAGTTGAGAGGTGATGTTTCCTATCCCAAGTCTAAATAACAGTGTGATAGTAAAGCTGGTCAGTATCTGTGTGCAGTAAGCAATTTAAAGATATATCCCTCCATGCAAAGAATACAATTAACTTGACTCCCCCTGCAATCAACATGGTTTAGCCCAGGAGTAACTCATTTCAAGCACTTACTTAAGTCTGGATCCAGCCCAATGATGCATGTAAAGAAACAAGCTGGTGGATGACACTACAGTTACCCCTTATTCTAATCCATAACCATTCTGTCTTTTTTAGCCCTGTTGTCACCCAGGTCAGTTGGCGTATTGTGTGTACAGGAAGCCCTCATCAGCCGGAAGTTAAATCTGGCACAAAAAAATGTGTAAGGGGTTAATTTTAGGAGTAACTGGTCACTTTCTGAGATCTAGAAGAGGTCAAAGGTTATCTACATCACACCTCCTGTTCTATGACCAAGTCGGACTTTTCGGAGTCATAGCAGTGGGTGGGCAATGTGTAGTTAGCCTGGCTTCAGTCTTTGTCATCTGTCACCCAGTAGCCTGGGACCTCCACCCCTGGACAACCCTGAGATGTCCGACCATGTTCATGGGAATTTGACACTGGACAAAAGGGGTAAACTGTGGAAGGAGAAGGGGGATGCTGGTGTTGGGGTCTCCAGTCAGTCCTGCCTACTGGGTTGGGATATCCTGGGTATAAGAGGTGAAACTCTGCCAGGGCTTTTGAAGTGTTCATTAAGCCTGTGAGAAATTTGTTGCTGCTGTCCCGATGCTTTAAGATTAAACCTGTTTAGCTTCCATGTACTCTGTGTCTGAGTGATCTAAAGAACCTGTATCTTTGCATATGATAACAATGAAATCAATTCAATAAGACATAATAATGTCTTCAGAGCTGGTTATGAAATAGCAATATGGACTGATGGTATCAGGAAACTCAGCTGAAGATAACAAGGTCGTGCAAGACATGAGCCAAGAGGAACGGATTCTATACGTAAAAGCTTACAGTCTAAAAGGATGGGACAAAGAGATGGAAGGTGCAGATGAGTCAATGTATTGATCTGATGAGGCTGAGAGGCTGGATAGGAGGCTATGTGGTAAGCAAACACGAAGGTGAAGAGTATTGCTGGACAAGGCAAGAAGTTCTGTGTGCAAGGAACACCCTAGGAGAATACTTAGAGACAGGGGACCGGATCCAGACTCATACCCCTTTCAGACCAAGCTATCGACCCCGGAATAACCCAGGTCGGGTGTTGGTGAGAAAGGGTCAACGATCCTGGTCGACACCAAGGTTATTCCTAGGTCAGCCTAACCCGTGTTGCGGTGTTAATGGGGGGAACCCAGGTTATTCAACCCGGGTTCCAGAAAAAGTATGTAAGATGGAGAATGGGGAGCACCCTCTGTCTCGGCAGACACGGCTCCAGTCTGAAAGGCTACAACCCGGGTTATTCCTGGGTTGTAGCTGCTTTCTGACAGATTCAACGGCTAGAAGCCGTGTAGATTGACCCAGGTTTAACCTGGATTTTCGGCCTGAAAAGGGGTATTAATAACGACAGCCGACTTACACAAGCGTCCTGCGTAGGGTGGGCTTTGAGAGTGCACTGCGCATACGTGTGACAGATGTTGCTCATGGGAACTCTGAACATACAGATTTGGTTTCAGAGTTCGGTACTTCAAGGCATTGTAACGCTCCGAGCAATCGTTTATATGCAATGTGTGCAGGGAGGAGCGTTTCAGTTGTACAGATCCAGATGCTGGAACTCCTACAATCAATGGTATACCTGCTGGGGTGCACTCGTACAAACAAAGAAGGAAATTGCGCACGAACATTGCCTCTCCCCGGCGAATCTAAATCCCTCCCCTTCTAACTAAACACTCCCCTTTCTTACTTAACTACTGCGTGCAGTCTTTAAAGACCACATGGAGACAATCTACATCCTAACTGGGTACGTGACCTAACTATTAGGTCTTTTCTTAAATCTACGCAGGTAAGAAGCCGGTGTGAACATGGCCCAATATGGGTACAAAGAGAGAGCCACGTCACCTAATATCACAGCATTTTTGCATTCATGGATGTGTACAATCGGTACCCTCTTGATGGGCCGGGAGATTGCGGAAGTCGAGTTATTATTTAGCAATGCGCATGCCGGATGTTATGCAACGGATCTCCAGACGTATGGAACGTAGTTCCATTTACCTGGAGATCCGTCCATCAGGACAGCGCATTCCCTCCATCTGCCCAAACTCCGTAAGGTGGGCGGGGAGGACTGTGCTCATTATACAGTGTGGGCGTGGTTTAAGTGTTCCATGTACATCAGTGGTCGTCTTGAATCCGCCTGAGAGGGGGGGGAGTGACAGAAGAAGTCCCTCCCCTCCTCTGTGCGGACAGCCAGACTGCATGTGCTAAACGCCCGGCGGTCTTGAATCCAGCCTGACGTGTATGGATCCAGACTCCTGTAGTCGGGTGATCTTCCATGCAACCTGGAGGCGGGGAGAAGCAATGTCCGTACGCAGTTTCCTTCTTCGTTTATGCACGTGAGTCGGTAAGTTGTGAGCTGCATGGTTAGCGCAGTCCAGCGATCGCAGATCCAATTTTTGCTCATCATTCTGATCGTTGGACAATGAGAACAATGGGCCTAATCCAGAACTACGCGTCGAAGCGAATTTACGCTTGGCGGACACGTAAAATCGCAGTTTAGAACGCACTGCGCATGCGCACCATAGAAAATACGCACATTTACGTATCATAATTGTGAACGTATGGGCCCTTCACGTATGTGTCACGTAAATACTTACGTGTGGGCGTGCCAATTTTACGTTAGTCAACAATACGTGCGTTTTACGTAAAGTAGGCGGGAGGTGGTATTTAAAGTGTACAGTATGGGCGTGCTAGACTGCGTACGTCCACGTAGTCTATACGTCTGTTAGCGGACGTACTCTGTTACGTTTGAAAAAGTTAAGGTAGGGTTTGGGCAGCGGATCTTGACAAAATACGTCCGTCCAAGGGGTGTGCCGAGGGGAGTGTAAGGAATTTACGCGCACGAAAATACGCTCCGCGAATAAACGTACGGCACACGTAGTTCTCGATCTACCCCAATGTCCCGTTGACACCAATAATATGCACCTGGTATAGGACAAAGGGAAGTCCGTCTCCTCTGACAATGACACATCCCAATTTCCTGGATCTATAAATATCTGTCCACATGTGCCTTTCATACCCCCCGCCCCCCTGTCCGTGTGCTGTGTGATCAAACACCAGGACAGACTTCAAGTTGCAGAGCGGAATGTTCACACTGGGATGATTTCCTCTTTCCTCATGGAAGATCAATGCAATAGGAGAGACCTTGTGCCTATCTCTGCCCACACACCCAGAGAGCGACTCCACGGTGATTAGAGTCTGGGAGCAGGAAGCTCAGGGCCATGGGAACAGACATGTGTTAATATCACACTCCAGCTGTTGGGGCGGCTGCCTACACCCAGAGGACACTGAGGACAATACCCACCCTGCCCAAATTGTTAACCCTACGGATGCTGCTCCTGTCTTCCCAGTATGCTGTCAGTAGGGAGCTGCTGTACTTTTCTTCTTGAGTTAAATTGGCTCCATTTAGATTGGAAAATCTGTTAGGTAACATGGCGCATTTCGCAACTTTTCCCAATGTGCCTGCCTAGAAAATAAACCCACGCATTTGCCTAAGATCTTAATCACATACAGTTTTGGTGTATGGCACCTTATGTCCAAGGGGCGCTGCAAGGTAGGCAGGCCTGGCAACAGAATTCTTGGGTCCCGGTACTCTTATGTATTTGGGAGCCACATACCTTCTCAATAGTGTATTGCAGGGGTCCCTCTGTACCTTAGGGCCCATCACAGCTGCCCCCCCCCCGATGGTAAGCAGGGACGGAAGGAGACAAGGAGGTGGGGCCTGAACCTGGATGAGCAGGACTAGACATAACTGGGGGCGGAGCTGGGTGGGACCGCTGCCTGATAGAAGCTGGCAGAGGCTGGCAGCTTAAAATAGCGCTCAACACTCCATGTATGAGTTTTGAGCGCTACAGGAGCTTACGCTGTGGAGTTGGAGCAGTGGCTTGAAGATTTAGGGCTGGAATAAAAATGGATAACACCAGCCAACTGCACGCGCAGTACCAGGACTTATGCATCGAAATGCAGCCGACTTCATTTATTTATGATCATAATATTCATTTATTGTTTTTATTATGAGTTTGTAATAATTTATAAATGGATTAAATAATGTCATTTATTTAAAGTCGAGAAAAAAATCTTTTTAACCTGTTAGGACCGTGTGTGTTTGGAACAAAAACGATATTACATTAATATATATATATATATATATA
>WWET01002050.1:179836-191510 GCA_011038615.1 Limnodynastes dumerilii
TAAAAAAGTTAATATTTTTGGATTTTAATGGATATTTTTGCAATTTATTATTTTCCAGCACTGTGTTGATTAGCACTAAACCCTCTTTTCAAACGGTTACTATTATATAGCGGCTGTGGGTCCTCTCTTGTAGCCGGTCAGAAGCTGCGGGAAATGTCAGATAAACACAGAAAGATTATTGACTTTTTATTTTGCCGCTGTCTTCAGTTGCCAGAGAAACTCACCCACATGCCACTTATGCGGGAAGTGTGCTCAACGAGCTACAACTTAACCAGATGCTTGGCAGGGGCTGGATTCCTAGTTTGCAAAAACAAAACTGCAACGATGGATTTTTGATGGGTTTCATTAGTAGAAATGGTTGGAAATGACCCAGCACATTGGTCAAAGACTTTAGTGTGGCTGGCTATAGTCCAGTGACAGCTAATAACAGGGGTAGGCGATCTTTGGCAGAGGTGCCACTAGCAGGGACATGAGGATGTGTTGATTGGCATCACTGGGCAGTGTCAGAACAGCTGAAGAATGGACTTAATGTGGGTATGGTGGCACTCTGGACATATATCCAGGAGACTCACAAAATTTGGGCAGCTCTCCCGCAAGTCTCGATCAGCTCTCACTAATCCCTAGAGTTACCGGGAATGGACGGGACTTGATGATGTCATGGCTTAATAACACGGGGCCGTAATCACAGATTCGTTTTTTAAAAGTACGTAATTATACGCACGCACGTAGCAAGGCCACACCCACCATCACCCATGACACTCTTCTCTCCCAGCCGTGCAATCGTAGACTTACGTCTCCATAGAGCACCTATAACTTTACGTGTGTACACACGTGAGTCTATGTAGCCGCAACCTCAAAGACTCATTTAAATGCCTCCCCCACCCTCTTTCACGTAACTTTTCTGGTACGTATTTCAACCACGCCCCTCCGTGCGTACGTCCCCAAGTGCGATTCACATGTCCACGACTAAAGTGCTTACGTGCGTATATTCTTAGTAACTTACCGTAAATAAAGTTACTATACATGCGCAGTTAAACTGCACTTAAAAATTTGCACGCAACTGCATGTTAAAACGGATCTGTGAATACACCCCACGATTTGCAAAAATTGCTTCATTAAGCCCCGCCTCTTGCAGAAAACTATGGCTTTTTAAAATCAGCAACCTTGTTTTTAATTGGCTCACATTTTTGAGTGCCTGGCATCCAGACGTGACAGCAGAATACATGGGCAGTTCAGCCACTACCTCCATGCACGCAACTGCACTGTGTATACGCTGGATGGAGGGGTCATGAGTTTCCCCCACACCCGGAGGCCATCTGGTGGCTTTGCAGGCGTTGTATAACCCTATCATTTAAAATGCTGAGAGTGAAACAGCTAAAAACAGCCTCCTCCGAGCACCGCAATCAAATAAAACGAAATAAAAATACTTTTTTTATTTGATGGTTGAATCAGGGATGCGGTTACCGGTCTGAAGGGTTCGTTTTTTATCAATGATACAGCTGAAAGTGTCATTTTGGCTGTTCAATTGCCGACAGCTTTTTCTTTAAGAAAAACGTAATTCCGGAACGGCTACCATGTCTCATGGCCTTATTTCAACAAAGAAACCCGTTCTGGTTAATGTTAGGCTGTGGGACAGGAAGGGTGATGGTCAGGCTGTGGAGAGGGGAGGGTTAAAGTCAGACTTTGGAACAGGGAAGGTTAAGATTAGGCTGCAAAACAGGAAGAGTTAGGGTTAGCTTCTGGAGAGTGGAGGGTTAGACTGCGGGACAGAAAGGGTTAAGTTTAGGTTCCAGAGAGGGTAATGTTAAGGTTAGGCTGCAGAACAGGGAATGTTGGGGTTAGGTTGTGGATTAGGAAGGGTTAGGCTGTGAGACAGGAAGGGTTAGGGTTAGGCTCTGGATAGGAGAGGTTTAAGCTGCAGGACAGAAAGGGTAAGGTTTAGGGGAGCGTTAAGGTTAGGCTGTAGAACAGGGAATGTTAGGTTTAGGTTGTGAAACAGGAAGGATTAGGGTTAGGCTCCGCAGAGGAGAGGATTAGGGTTAGTCTGCGGGACAGGAAGAGTTAGAGTTAGTTTCTGGATAGGGGAGGGTTAGGCTGCAGGACAGAAAGGGTAAGGTTTAGGCTCCGGAGAGATGGAGGTTAAGGTTAGGCTGTGGGACAAGGATGCTTAAGGTAAGGGGAGGGTTAGAGTTAGGCTGATAGAAGGTGAGGGTTAGGGTTAGGCTTCGGGGAAGGGAATCTTAGGGTCAGGCTGCGGGGAGGGGAGTCTTAGGGTTAGGTTGCATGAAGAGGGAGTCCTAGGGTCAGGCTGTGGGGAAGGGAGGCTTAGGGTCAGGTTGTAGAAAGGGGAGTCTTGGGTCAGGCTGCAGAAAAGAGAGGGTTATGGTTAGGATAATGGAAGGGGAGGGTTAGGGTGAGAATTAGGATAAGGGTTGGGGTAGGATAAATACTCAC
Organism: Limnodynastes dumerilii; assembly: GCA_011038615.1. NCBI lineage: Eukaryota > Metazoa > Chordata > Amphibia > Anura > Limnodynastidae > Limnodynastes > Limnodynastes dumerilii. The sequence goes on from WWET01002050.1 coordinate 182,291, forward strand.
ATCTCGCTGCTGCACATTCACCTTCGGAATCTTTGATTGCTTTTCCTCGGTGGGACAAAAGCAATCGAATACAGAGCAAATTCCAAATTGGCTGGTATAGAAAGGGACTCTACTGCGGCCGACCCACACCCTTTTTAGCGCTAACCGTGCATCGGAAATATACAACCATGCAATCATTTCACATGCAAGACCCATCCTCTTGTTTTTTCCTAAATAAACCCAGTGACCCTGCTACACATTCTTACTCCTTATGTCACACAGGACCCGGGTGAGTCACTGACAGCAATTCTCCCAATTCAATCCCCCACATGCGGGGGTGCACCTGAGACACACCTATTGCTAGCAACTACCAGCAGATCCACCTCTACACGTCTGCGAGAAGCTCTTCATTGTCTTCATTTTCTTGTTATTTTTTTAATAATTCCCCTTTTTTGTGTTTGTTTTTGCTTTTTTTTTTTGCTGCCCTCCAAAACCTCCTGCCCAAGACAGCTGCCTCCGGTCGCCTCATTACAGACGCACCCTTTTGTACATGACTCAACCCACTTATTAGTAATATTGCTGTAATTCCATGCGATCACAGCCAAATGACGAGCACTAAATATAGGGGAGTAACCCGTTTCATGACCCCGGGAGCTTGGGTCAGGTGCAAGGGAGCTTCTAAGGGCTGAGGCAAAGGGGGGATTGTGGGCAGGAGGTCATGGGCACTAATGCAGACTGGGCAGCTACAAAAAGTGGAGATGTTGCCTATAGCAACCAATCAGATTCTAGCTCTCACTTGCTTTTTACATACTTGAGAATGTCAGCTAAAATCTGATTGGTTGCTATGGGCAACATCTCCCCTTTTCCAAACCCGCAGCTTAGTAAATTTGGCCCCTAGAAGTATATATTTACTGGAGATTCTAAATCAGGGTTGCCGACTCTCCCGGAATATCCGGGAGACTCCCGGAATTTGGGTAGTTCTCCTGGTATCCCGGGAGAGCCGGCAAAGCTCCTGCAGGCCCCGACCAGCTCAATTACAACTGTAATATCCCTAGAGTTACTAGGGATGGGTGGGGCTTGATGATGTCATCAAGCCCCATCCATCCTATATAACACTAGAGACTTCATGAATGATTGACAAGGGGTGGGGCTTAAAAATAGCGTCATTAAGCCCTGCCCCCTCATAGCAAGCTATGGCTTCCCTCTGGGTTCTCCCGGAGGGAAGCTTTACAAAGTTGGCAACCCTGTTCTAAATAGAGAAAGTAATGACAATGCCCAATGCAATCATTAGGATTATGGCTTTCATTTACCACACACATTCTAGACCATGAGAGCTAGAATCTGAGAGACTCCTTATGTCTTGTATCATTTACAGAATGTCTGTGTCAACATTTGAGCATCATTATATTGTCTACAGTAGGTAAACCATGCATGAAACTATTACAAGGTAGCCTGTTTCTATAACCCTACTAGGTACCCAAAGGGACTGTTGGCTATATCAAGCGGATCAGTCTGACCAGTCACACGGCAGTGTTTCTACCAGGACTGAGGGGATATTACTATGGAGAGAGACAGGGTGTATGGTAACAGTGCTCAGTGCTGTGTATGATCAGTCACACGGAAGTGTTTCTACCAGGACTGAGGGGATATTACTATGGAGAGAGACAGGGTGTATGGTAACAGTGCTCAGTGCTGTGTATGATCAGTCACAGAGCAGTGTTGCTACCAGGACTGAGGGGATATTACTATGGAGAGACAGGGTGTATGGTAACAGTGCTCTGTATGATCAGTCACACAGCAGTGTTATTAGCAGGATGAGGGTTATTTTAGTAAAGTGTCAAAGTTTGTTTAAACCATGTAACAGAAAGGAAAACCGGATGGCAAAGAAGAATTGAAGAATTTGGTAGCTTGTCTGAAGAGGTGAGTTATAAGGAGCGCTTGAAAGTTTGGAGAGTAGAGGATAGTCTTAATGTGTGAGGAAGGTTATTCCAGAGAGTGGGTGCAGCCCGGGAGAAGTCCTGTAACCGGGAATCAGAGCAGTACGCTCATCGTATGCGAATTTTCGGCAAAAAATTCGCAATGCTCATGCCCAGTATGACAGCTTCCGGTCGCCTGAGCGTCATGAGCGAATAGCGGGCGTATCGTTAGCGTATTTTTCGCTCGCTGGGCGTATTTTTTTTACGATGGTCGGCTGGGCGCCCGTTTTACTACAGGGAGGCGGGGGTAGCCATTTAAATTGTACAGTATGGGCGTGCTAAGCCCGTACGCTCAGCGTATTTTCTGCGAATTTTCGTACGGGCGACGGTCGTACCCAGTGTAGGGTATAGCCGCCGTAAGCAGGGACTTTACTATGGGAGTGTTAGGGGCGTGTAGGTTGATACGCCCGAGCGTACGTTCGCATTCGCCCGTCGTGCAAATTTTCGTAGCGCTGGATCAGGCCCGATGAGAGCTGTATGTCCTGTGCAGACCTGAGAGAGTGAGCTGAGATGTATCTTGAGATGAGAAATGAAATGTATGCAGGTGCAGTCTTATTGATGGCTTTGTAGGTTAGCAAAAGAATTTTGTATTTGATTCTGTAATATACAGGTAACCACATAGTTGCCAACTCTCCCTGAATATCAACCAGGGAGACTCCCTGAAGATTGTGTGATCTCCCTGACTTCCTGAAGTGTTTGGTAATCTCCCTGATTCTAATTTCATCCATTGAGGTCTATGGAGATGACCAATTTCATGGAGGCCAAGATGTAATGAAAGAATCTTGTTAATCAGCTGCAGCCTCACTTTTAGCTTTTCTATAAAGATAGTAATGAAAGTATTCACTGACAATTTAATAATCAATAAATACTGACATTTTTATTGTAAAATAGTTTTCCTGGCAGTGCTAGATACACCTATGGGTGGAGCTATTCACAGGACACACCTCTTTGGCGCTACAGGACACATCCCTTTGGTGCAGCACCTTGATAGTGCTCTTACAATCTCCCTGATATTCATTTGCAAAAGTAGGCAACCATGGGTAACCAGTGTATAGACAGCGGAGCAGCTCTAGTGTTTTGCAAGGAAAATCAGTCTAGCTGCTGCATTCAATAGAGACTGATAACTCTCCATACAGTATGTGGGTCTAGATCCTCTGGAGACCAGCAATGAGGTCCTATGCGGACAGGAAGAGATGGCTGATGTTACATTGTCATTTTAGTGTAAGGGGCGTTGTCGGCCCTCAGGAAAGGGATGACTGCTTGGCTGGGACCTATGCCCTCCTGAGAGCAGATAGAATGTGGGCTTCCTGCCAATGTGGATGACCCAATGCCCTGTCGTTGACAAGAACACCAGTCCAAGCCCATGGAGAAGGACTGTGTCATTTGCTCTTTAAATCAAGAGCATGAGATGCGCATAGAATATTCCTGCTTATTATTGGCTGACCAGATGGGTTGACTGCTGAGGTCAGTTCCATTGCTGGGATAAGCAGAGGAGAGTTATAAAAAGAACTAATACTGAATATTTAAAGACAGGAATATCTTAAAGTGACTCTGCTCCTAAGTGTCTGTTTTCTTATTCACCTAGGGCTGAAAATTTGGAGCACACACTTGTAAACTCATCACAGCGCCTCTGCTGGAAGGTGTTGGAAGTGTCCTTAGCCTGATCAGTCAGTAGGATGATAAGGCTACAGCCTAGAGCACTGGCCTTTATGGATCTGGACCCAATATATCCCTGTGCTCTAGTTCTAAGACCAAATTCACAGTTACGTAGTTCTTGTCTTACGTACGTTGTTTTAAGAATTGAGCTACTACGCATGCATAGTAGCTTAATTACGCTATCTACGTACCAGTTCTGTACGTAGATTGCGTAAGCATGTTCTAAAGACCGTACGATAGATTTTAGGTAGTAAGGGGTCTTGCTTCCCCTCCGCCCATCAAGGTGGGGGAGGGAAGTATGTCAAATTTACAATGTGGATGGTAACACCCACTTATGTGCGGATCAGCGGTCAGACAGACTGCTAATCCACAAGTGAGACTTAAGGCTGCCTTATGGCAACCTATGTCACACTATTTAAGAACGAGAGAGGGTAGTGACAGGGGGAGTTCACTCCCCTCTCTTGTGCGGACGGACAGACCCTCGGCACATACAGAAAGTGCGCGAGGGTCTGTATCCGGTCCTCAGTCTTAAGTTGGGTCAATTTTTTTTAAATTAGAAATGAAAAAATATTGATATATATATAAAACACATTTTTTTTATTTATTTCCCTTTGACAAATTTGGAACAGTCCTGGTAAAGAAGCGTATGCGTTGCCTACGGACATTGCACGGTGAAGTTGCCTCTATCATCCTTATCCCTAAGACATACTTCACAACCTTTTATTACATCCTTTCCGGTATATGCCGGAGGGACAAACAGCTAGCAGTCTCCACAGAGCATGACATAAATCACATTCTTAAGCTCCACCCCTGAGGTTCTGGGGTAGAGCCATGGTTCAGAAATTTGCCTTAAATGGTTTCTTCAAACCCTGCCCCCAAAGTATCAGAATGCTGCAAAGAGCACCATTGAACAGTGTGGGAGGGGCAACATGCGGCATCCAGCCCTGCAGTGGGTCAAGGAGAGCGCGACTCAGATTTTAGGAGTCTTTTAGACATTTTTTGGAGAGTTGGTAAGCATGTCCTTACATCGTCCCGGTCTTTCAATAGGATGAAGACATTTCCAGATCAATATTTAATTGTGAAGTAGAACAGTATCCTGCTTTCTCCTGTCTACACAGAGAACATTAATTGGCAAGGTGCAGTGCCTGAAGCCATTGTCCCGGTTAACCTTGATATATTATAGATCAATAAAGCAATAAAATCATCTCCATCTCCTCTGAAATCCTATAACTGCCAAAAGAGTTATTGTTTGTCTAATCTTCCACTGTTTCAGGCTCTGGGGAGACTTTCACTTTACCCTCCCAGACACAATCATTTATTGAATAACTCTTCTGTGGGGAAACATCCCATTAGAGATATAAACATGTTATTCTATCTAATCAACCTCTGTAAAATGCCGCATGTATAGAGATAATTCACGGACAGATGGAAACACCTGCAAAAGAGGTGGTAAACCTGGTGTGCGGTATGCAAGGTATTCACACGGGGTATTGCAATGACATCAGAGCGTGGGAAGAGGTCATGTGACTGTCATGGATGCCAAGAATCTAGAAAATACAGACCTTAGGGGGGTAAATGGTAGAAGCATTGATTATTTACTTAATAAGTCTCAAATCTAAAGTTTCTAAAGTAAAAAGTTAATATTTAGCAATATTTACACATTCCTGTCTGTCTCCATATTTTATTTCTATGAGGTCTGAGAGCAACGTCCAATTTACAGATCTCTAAAGAGATGATCCCATATTGGCTGATTTGTTCGATTCAAAAGATTTTTAAATCTTTCGATCACCAATCACCCGACCAATATAGAAGTGTGTACGCTCCTACCACTGGTTTATCCAATTATCTCCGGATGTATTATTATGTAAGCATGTCTGTGATTGGCAGCTTCATGTACAGACATTGCAAGAGTGTGTATGGGGACACAATTCTTTCAGCAGATGGAGATTGGAGATCTGCAGGTGAATTGGACAGGTGTGTACACATAGATCACGTGTGGTATCTGCCACCTCAGTCTCCAGTAAGATTGTGTAATCTGGACAGGAGTTGGATCCCCGGCGGATTGTACAAGTGTATATCCAGTTCAGGGCTGCCATCAGAGGAGGATTACCAGGACCGGAGTCACGGGCCCGGAGAGCTCTACCAGGCTGCACATCAGTGGGCCGAAGCACAAAGAACACTCTCAGGCCCATAAAGCTTGTGACCACAGGGATAGTGTAAGCTGTACTGTCGCAGTGCACTTGAACTTCTGCCGTCACTATTAATGATGGTAATACTGGCCTTGAATCACACTTAATAACGTTCCTAAATATACGCAGGCCGTGTGCATATCTTGGCGAGTTTTTTTCCGATTTGTGCCAGATGTTACGCAAATAAACCCATCACGCGGGGAGTTCATCTCCATTCCTAGTGACATCCGAAAGAAGGAATAGAACACACAAGGCCACGCTTCTAATCCAATGTATGAAATGTGTGCAAGTGTATATATAAATGGAGAGGTGCAGCCAAGGACCAAAGTGACCACTGTGTAACTACAAGGAACAAGAGACAGGTCTGGCGCTCCATACACACATTATATAACACTATGGCCTGTATTCAGACTTGCGTTTTCTGTGCCTGTCCGTCCGCAAATAAGCGTTTGTAGTTACTGGGCATGCGCAGTAATTTTTATACGCTGTTTACGTAGCGTTTCGCTAGTCTGAATACGGGCCTATGTGTCAGCACATACATTATAAGGAGGTGTAGGTCACGATATAGCTATATTGGGTTATCTCACCTGCCCAGCGACAAGGCACCTCCTGTAGGTGAGTCCCTATCCATCTGCTATATGTGTACACAGGAGGTCTGTAGTAAGACACTCCTGTCATTTGCACAGTGCGCAGCGTCCATATTGGGGAGGAGTCATATTGGGGAAAGTGAGTGGAAGGAGGTATTTAAAAAGCTCAGTACGGGTGGAATCAGGCAACTCCATTCTTACTTTAGCAAACTCCGCACACACATACACACAGAGGGCCTGATCCAGACCTACGCCCGCCGTCGCTAGGACAGCGGCATAAGCGTAAGATCGTGGATCGGGCATCCGTAGCAGCGCCGTAGGGACGCTGCGGCTCCGCTGCAGTCTAAACAGAAAGAAAGTGCCAGGCGCTAAACAGACCGCAGAGGATCCTAGGTAAGTATGGGGGAGTTTTCTGGCTGAACCACCGACTGTGCCATATAGCCTCTTCTGCCGGTACAGACCGTTAAAAAACGGTACTGTACCGGCTAAATCGATACAGTTGGAGGGTATGTATAATCTCTAAGCTCCGCCTCCACTGCATAATGATGTGATCCACATCATTATGAGATGTGTCATAGTGGCTCCACCCCCTACGGCTGAATGCATTGCACAGCGGGGGGGGGGCGAAGGTTACACTATAAAAAGCAATGAAACGAGTTGTTATGCTGTAGGAGCAAAAAAAAAAAATGATTTAAAAACTAGTTATCACTTTCTAGAACATCTTTCATGTCTGCTAGAATAGGATCGGTTGCCATGGGTACCAGCGCCACTCTTTTAGAAGTTTTAAACCCTAAGTTTGCTCTTAGACAAAAAAAAAAAATGCAGCAGTGGATATTAAAAAATAACCATACCCGGTAGCCCACAGATACAGCTTCCATTGTCACTGCAGTCTAGAGTTGAGCAACTCTAAACCTGTTTTCAGATTTATTCAGATTCAGCTCTTTTTATTTATTTATTTATTTATTATTTTGCTCCTAACGCACCTTCAGGATTTTCATACGCGGGGGCTGAATCAGAGTTTGGGAGTAAGGGTAAAAAAAGAGGTGCAAGTGTACAGATCGGCTAAACCATTTTTCAAAGTAAGGGGTGTTAATTCATTAAGCAGGGAAAATACTTTACTTTTACACATAGATCTCACACACTGCACAGATTTATGTCTAATCTATAAATTAGAGTTGATCTAGGAATTTTCACCTCTTAATTCTAATTTTGCTTTCAAAATTTAGAACAGGGTTGCAGACTTTTGACAAGCTTCCCTCCCAGAGATCCCGGAGGGAAGTTAGAGATGCATGCAGGGGGGGGGCCTTAATGACGCATTTTATGCAAATTGCGTAATTAAGCCACGCCCCCTTGACTAATACCCGTTTCTAGCTGTAATAGGGATGGGGGTAGTGTTGCCAGGCGGGGGCAGGACTTGAGGCTGTGGTTTACATGAAATCATGGGCCTCAAGTCACTTGCTAGAGATTTGCAGGCTCTCTCCTTGTGTCTCTCTCGTCCCACTCCATCCTGTATTTACACTGCTGTGATACATCATATCCCTACCATTATCCACTGCTCATTACAAGTGGAACTTGGGTCACTATTAGGCATGGCACAGCACATACATTTCTACCACCCACCCTTCCCCCCCGATCACCCACACAGCTGTCTGAGTGCTTAACACTGCTCAAGTTCATTTTTAAGTTTAAACTGATTATTAATTCCAGTTTGGGGGCGACAATTTTTCTTTTTGCCCAAGGCACTAACATTTTATTCTGTATGACCATACGGCTCTCCTCTACACTAACCAAATGCTCTGAATACTGGTTACAGGACTTCTCCCGGGCTGCACCCACTCTCTGGAAAAACCGTGATCACCCAATAAGACTAACCTCTATTCTATAAATATTCAAGTGCTTCCATAAACCTCACCTCTTCAGACAAGCTACCAAATTCGTCAACCTACTTCTTAACCTTAATCTATTCTATTTACAACCACTTTGCTAACTAATTCCACTTTCTATATCATATACACAAACTTACACACTCCCAAATTCCCCTTAGTCCTGGTTATGTTTTTTATTTGAAAAAAATTGCAACATAACATAACATCTTAAACAAACTAAAGTAAACTTAAACATTAATCTCCATGTATAAAATAAAATTGGCACTTCACAGAAGGCATGAATAATTTCTCCCATAGGGAGAATGTCCATATTCTTCACAGAAGATAGAATAAAAAATAAAACATTAAATCATACATATAAATCATATATGGAGAGGATTCTTAATTCTTCAAACTAAACCTACCCACAAGCAAAGAAGAAGTAAAAGGGGTCCTTTAGCTGTATGTAAGCCACAACACTAAAATGAACATTCCATGCAAAAACAAAATCTAGAGGGGTGGACAGAAAAGAAAAGCCACAGATGGAGAAGTTTTCAGTCTTCAGCTACCCACTAAGGGGGTTTCAGGCTGTGCCAGAGCCTGGCCCACCTGAGAGCATCCATCCTCCGCCGCTCCATATCCCGAATTTTACCCACCTCGTGTAGAATGTCACCCACCACCACCTCAACAGGGAGGACTTTCTGTCGTATGGACACCTGACACCGTGCGTTCCACGTGAAGTATCTAACAACTACGCTAACTAGAAAAAGTGTGACCAAATCAAATTGCTTCCACCTCCTGTGTGCTCCGTAGACCCACTCAGGGTAACTAAGACCCGAAAGGCACGGCAGACCCAAAGCTCCTGAAACTCTCCTATAAACTTCTATGTTAAAGGGACACTGCAGCAAGAAATGGTCCATTGTCTCCACCTCCCCTGAACACTCCTCACGTGGGCAGCCACGATCATC
>WWET01002050.1:207003-221185 GCA_011038615.1 Limnodynastes dumerilii
AGGGGCAGATCAGTGAAGGATACAGGAGCAGTGGGGAAGGCAACAAGTGAAGAACACAGGTGGAAGCAGCAAGGACATATCAGAGAGAGAGATAGAGAGAGCCAATAGCAGCAGGGAAGGCAAGGAGTGAAGGACACAAGTGGGAGCAGCAGGGATAGATTATGGAAGGACACAATAGCAGTGTCGATGGTTAGAAGATTTGAACAGAGTCGGGAGGGGGGGGGCAGCGGCAACACCACAGGGAAGGAGAAAAGAGCAGAAGGTAAGGCATAGAGCATAGAGTGAAGGACACAGATGGAAGCAGCAGGGACGGATCAGGGAAGGATACAGAACCAGCTGGGAAGGTAAGGAGTGAAGGATACAGGTGGGAGAAGCAGGGACACATCAAATAGAGATTTCTGGAATTCTGGATCCGGTCCCTAATTTTTCATGGAATTGCAAATTAATTTCTCTTGTATGTGAACGAACAGTATTTCATAAGAAATTAGGAAAAGTGGCTTTTAATTTAATGGGTGATTTAAATGTTTCTTCAGCTTGGGCTTTGGTCAGGATTTCAGCTACTAAGAGTGTAAGAGTTTGGTACAGGATAGGAGGGGGTACAATTGCACCCCCTCCCCTCCCCCGTTGATGATTTCCCAGTATGTGCTGTAGATTACTGCTTAGTGAATATTAAGCCTCACACCCACATTTTGTACATCTTGTCTCAGGGATAATGTGTTATTAAACCACCCACCCAGATACACAGGAGCACTTTCCCTCAGGCAAGAAGGTGTTTTAGCACCTGTTAAAACCTAAGTAGCTAGACACATCCACAAACACAAAAGAGCAAATCCTCGCTGCTCCAGCCATGTTTATTCAAAGCTGGGCAACACAATGATGACATGTGACGCTGAAGGGAGTGATCGCCACTCACAGAAAGAGCCTGAACAGGTATTATTCCATTATTCTTATTTACAGGATCCGCCGACTGTCCTTGATTCTCCGGCGTGGCCTCCCTTTTACATGATGAAACCGGACAATTTCCCGGCAATATCGACAAAAACAAAATGTTTGGTGGCGTCTGTGGGGGAGATGGGCTTACTCAGGGCCGGGTTAAGGGCCACATGTGCCTGGGGCTGAAAGGGCCCATTGGAAATAATATTTACATAATTATATTTACATTATTATATTTACATATTAATCTTGATGGGCCTATTTTCAGATGTAGACCTGGGACTGTAGTAGTCCCGTCCGCCTCATTGTTAATCCAGCCCTGGGCTTACTCTACCCATTGGTGAAACCTGATCACATGATCTAGTGAAACAGGTGACCCCTGTGCAGCAGAAACTAATCACATATTGGTTTTACTATTCGGGGGCTGATCTGGAGTCTGGGAGTAGAGACAGTCATACACTATTAATGATCGGATGATCGGACCAAAAATATACCTCCCAACAGTCCCGATTTCAGTGGGACAGCCCCGCTTTCTGTTTTTTTCATGTACTGTAGCTTGTGCGGTGCTGCTGTATATGCAGCTGGGCTTAATCCAGATGGTCAGTCATTCACAAAAACAGATTTGGTCATGCAGGGCTTCCGAAGCAGCCCTGTATAACCTGCACTGCTTATTGGACACGTGACCGCCGGGAAAGAGAGAGAGTGGGAGCCACGGAGGAAGGGAGCTATACACACTGTCACTGGTAAGAGAGAGAGAGAATAATATTACAGGGGTAGAAATATAGAGGCTGGGCAATAACAGGGGCAGAACTATAGAGGCTGGACAATAACAGGGGCAGAACTATAGAGGCTGGACATATTAACAGGGAGACACAATATGGAGGCTGGACATAGAAACAGGGGCAGATATATGGAGACTGGACATAATCAGGGGCAGACATATGGTTGGCTGGACAAATAATTTGGGGCAGGCACCTCTGGGTGGCGCAAGACACACCCACCTCTCCAGACACACCCGCTGGGTGGTATAAGACACCCCCCCTCTACCTTGCCGCAAAAATTTTGTCTCTCTTTCCAATTCTCAAATGTTGGGAGGTATGCAAAAATCGTTGTAGTGTATGTGCAGTATTTCTTTTCCTAACAGCGATAAAACGTCCATAAAACAATTGGGTCCGATAATTTTATCTTATGACATGCATAAAATAAATAAAACCCAAGCTGATGATTTCGCCTCCACCTCCTGGGAGTTACTGGCCAGTACAGGAGTAATAAAAGGTCTGTGGTTATTATTATTATCGCTTACTTATATAGCGCCACAAATTGTTCGCAGCACTTTACAAAGAACATTAGACATTTACATCACAAGCATATATACTTGGGCTAATTTCGGCCACTAGCCAATTACCCTACTGTGGAAAAAACCCGGAGCACATCCACACAGGGAGAACATACAAACTCCACACAGATAAGGCCTATTCCAGGAATCAAACCCATGACCTCAGTGTTATGAGACACAAGTTCTACTCACTGAGCCACCGTGCTTGTTATATTATATCTGTACTAGCCAGTATTGATGGTATCAGACAGAGTACTCTGGCCAGGAGATGGAGGGGCCACACACACTGCTACTAGCCAATACGCTAGCTGCATTGGTCTCCTGCCCGGATTGACAGGAGGCCCAGCCAATCAGTGCAGAGACTGACAAGAGGCCTGTGCAGCCAATCAGCTGTAAGGGCTTACTGTCAGTGTCCACACTGATAGGCTAGGCCTTCTGTCAATCTCAGCAGAAGGCTCATGCCAATCAGTTGCAAGGACCTCCTATCAACCTCTGAAACCCCTCCCTCTTCATCCAGGATTATCACCTTCCCCTGGGGGGTGGGGGGGATCATCCCATTTATCAGACCTCCTGCTGGAACCGTTAATCTGTGTAGTGTATGTTCAGCATAAGAACAAAACAGTTAAGAGTGTACACTAGGGCAAAACCATATTTCAATGTGAGGGGTGCAAATAATCTTCAATTCTTTTGCATGCAGCGAAAAATTGCTCATAGAACTAACATACCCTCCAACATGACCCATTCCATTAGGTACAAAATACTCTACTCCTTAGTTTCCAACTGTCAGTTGCCATGGAAACCACCTTTGTTAATGAGGCAAATAGTTTAAAAAAAATATCAGTTAATTCATTTAAACCAGGTGAGTGACAGTTGGAAGCTCAGGAGCGGATTGAATTGTACCTAATGGAATGGGTCATGTTGGAGGGTCTGAACTAACATTCTGCTTTACATTCAATTAGCAAATTAGAGTTGAGCTAAGAAACCTCACCTCTGAACTCTAATTCTATTTTCACTGTCTAAATTTCCCTTCCCTTGCAGTTTAGCATAATGCCCCCTCCTTCCTGGACAACAGTCACTCGATAACTGCGAATGCCCATTGTGCACGCCAACGTGTCGGATGGAAACAGACTGCCACATCAAACAAGGCCTCATCACTGGCACCTGGGCATCGTGACTTTGCTTAATGTACCATGAAGTGCCATTGATCCACAGCATTATGACACAAGGAGGCGGGGCTTTTTAATGGGAGGAACAGATGTGGGAGAGTCCGCGTCGAGAGTCCAGAGTCTCCTGGTCGAATAGGCAAGTCTGTTGTGGGTTCACGTAGTGCTATGGACACTGGACACTAACCTGTGTTTCGGAGTGTCATGAGGATTGGGGAGAGCGTTGGTGGGCGTTCCCTCTTAGTCAGTTTACAGTGTAGGCATTCCCTCATTCTGTGTGATCAAACAGACCTACTACTACTCCAGCAATTCTTCAGAATCGCCAGCAGGGGGTGGTAAAGAGGTGAAGGTATTACAAGGTATTACAGCCGACTTTTAACAGCTTCCAGGGGGAAGGCATACATGCAAGCAGGGGGCGGGGCTTAATGTCAATTTATGCAAATTGTACAATTAAGCCCTACCCCTTGACTATTAATTACACCTTTTAAGCTTTAATAGGGATGGGGGCGGGGCTTCATGGCACAAATTGCATCATCAAGTCCCTCCCTGTCCCTAGCAACACTAGGATACCAGTGCTGCCAAGCAGGGGGGCAGGACTTGAGGCCCCTGGTTTCCATGAAACCACGGGCCTCTAGTCCCTTGCGGGAGATTAGCCGGCTCTCTCGGGATACATGCCCGAGTTTCAGGAGTCTCCCGGATATTCCACATAACATTATTGCAGGGTTGCCGACTTTTTAAAGCTTCCCTCCGGGAGAACCTGGAGGGAAGCCATAGATTGCTCCAAGGGGGCGGGGCTTAATGACACAATTGATGCAAATCGCGTCATTAAGCTCCACCCCATTCATTCATTTAATCTCTAGTGTTACATGGGGTGGATGGGGCTTGATGACATCATCAAGCCCCGCCCATCCCTAGTAACTCTAGGGATTACAGTTGTAATTGATAGCTGGTCGGGGCTTGTGGGAAATTTGTCGCCTCTCCCGGGATGCCCAAATTTCATGAGTCTCCCGGATATTCCGGGAGAGTTGGCAGCCCTGCATTATAGGACAATATAACACAACTGTTTATATAACTCGTGGTGTAATTCCTGAAACACGATCCATTACTGCATTAAGCTAAACCCCTGTTCTTTTACAGTGTAATTATTGTTACCAGAGGGGCCTGAACACAGCACAGCACAGCTTTGTATGTGTGTAATATTGCAATTATGGTATTACATGGACTCTGTGATTGCCAGGCTTAGTGTAGTCAGTGCTTGTCACTCTAATCAAAGGCAAAGAGACCTCTTATACCGGGATTTATCCTGACAAAACCGCACGCACTGTATTGCCCCAACCCTGTGTACATTCATTCCATCCCCCTGATTTTACCCTGGTAGATCAAGCAATTCATCACCATCATCATCATCATTTTGAGTTCATTCCTGTAGTCCTGTATCTCCATCATCATCATCCTCCTCCTCATCATCATCATCCTCATCATCAACTTTCTGAGTTCATTCCTGTAGCCCTGTATCTCCATCCTCATCATCATCATCAAATTTCTGAGTTCATTCCTGTAGCCCTGTATCTCCATCATCATCATCATCAAATTTCTGAGTTCATTCCTGTAGCCCTGTATCTCCATCCTCATCATCATCCCCCTGATTTCATTCTGATAGTCCAACAACTCATCCCCATCATCAGAATCATCCTGATTTCATCCTGGAAGCCCTACATATCATTATGATTTTTCTTGATTTTAAAATTGTCTCCCATTATTTTATAGTCATTGTAAAGTAAATGCAACCTTCAGTTGACAAGTGCCCCAAGTGGGGTCTTTAAGGAGACCCTTATTTGCACATAATCCAGAGCTGAAATTATGGACCTGTTCTAGAATTTGGACCTGATTCAGACTTAAGAAGGAGCTTGAAAATAAGAGAGGAAAGTTACTCCTGGGTTAAACCATGGTGATTGCAGAGGAGTCATATTTCATCTGTTGTAAACAGTATTAGGTCAGTTTCTGTGTGCAGTAACGCTGGTCAGTATCTGTGTGCAGTAATGCTGGTCAGTATCTGTGTGCAGTAACGCTGGTCAGTATCTGGGTGCAGTAAGCAATTCAAAAATCTATCCCTGCATGCAAAGAATACAATTAACTTGACTCCACAGTAGTTCTGGATCAGGCCTTTGGAGAGTAACTGCAAAACAGGTAAGTGTACAGCTCAGCGAAACCATTGTGCAATGTGAGAGGAGCTAATTCATTAGAATTATTTTGCACGCAGGGAAAATACTTTATATTAGCACATAAAACTCACATACTGCTCAGCCACATGTTTAATCTGTAAATTAGAGTTGAGTTAGAAAACTTCACCTCTCAACTCTAATTCTGTTTTCACAGTTTAAATATGCAGCTTGGTTTAGCCAAGCTCTTACACCTGCATGTTTTGCCCTCACTCTCAAACTCTGGATCAGCCCCAGTGATGGGGGTATCCACGCCTCTGGTCTAATATCCCACCTGTGAATGAAGTCAGCGGGTTAACAGAACCAGCTACTTTGTGGAAAATCCCTAAGCCATTGAGGAAGACTGTGGTTTACCGCCGAAATACTAGGAAGAACTTTATTTTGATACTTATTTGAACGCCAAGGAGCTGCCCATGTCAACGGGATACCAAACTTAGACAACCTCTGATCTGGAAAGACATCTGCCTATACTTATCAATTACCATCATGCAGACAGGAAGCATTCCATCATCCCCTACCCCCCTCTCCTGATCCCCCTGCTTCCAAAATAAGCCAAATCAGAAGGACCGGAGGATACTATTTCAGCTACAACCTACTCTGGGTGGGTTCGCTTCCTTTCTAAAATAATAGTCAAAGGACGACGCTCGACTCTCCAAAGTATTATCTAAAAGGGCTTGGAGCAACATGGAAAGATTCCGATACACTCACACTGCTATAACCACACACAAGAAACGAGGATTGTGCCCACCAGTTCTAAGAGATGTGTAAACATTGTACCAGGGTGGGAAAATGAAAAAAAAAAATCACAGCCTCGTAGTTTGCAAGTTTGAAATAAGGAACAGATGTTTTGGGAAAATATCACACAGGGTGTATGTAGAACTGAGTCACTGACAGTGAGGGTGGGGACGGAGGGGAGAGGATAGTTTTATTCTTAGCAGTAGGGTGTGGGGGAGAAGGGTGTATCCAACTATGCAAACACCGAGTGTCAGAATGTTTGATCTAAGGCTGGCTGAGGGTGCAGCAGGTACAGACAGGCTGGGTCTAGCAAACTGGGCAAAAGTGCCAGGAAGCCGTCCACACAGCAAGATTGCTTAAAGGGAAATGGCCAAGTAAAGGGATACAGCACTGTGTGGCTTAAGCACACGCAGAGACGTTCAATATTTAACTTTGAGTTGTGTCCCCTATTTTCCCAAACACTTGATATAAAAGAAGCAGGGGCAAATCCTGACCTAATAACCAGGGACGGAGCAATGCGCTCTGTGGGTGGGGGAAGCGTGGCGGGCTGGAGAGACAGAGTAGGTCATATCAGGAAACTCCGCACCTAAGAAGCAGAATCTTCTTAGGTGTGAATACAGCCCTGAGACCGTAAATCTCAGACACTAGAGCAATGCTGGCGACTGATATTTACGATATGCAGGCTCCAGGAAGAAAATTGAGAGGGGTGTGCTGAGGGGAGTGCATCGGAGGTACGCTAGCGTGAGAATCAGGGTGGCGCTACTCCCCCTAAACTCATTAGTGGCAGGTTCATAATGTTCCTTCTGAATGCTATGTGCAGGATACTAATCCAAACAGCGGCAGAGGTTGGCAGAGCTGACTATGCGCCAATGTTTCCCTTCTTGCATATTTTTTAACAACTACATCTTCCTTTAGATAAATGGGAGGATTCATATTTGTACAGATCATTTCCACCCTGTGAATGTCCTAATATTCTCATTGGCTGCAGGCTGAAGTGATTCTGTAATGTCCTGAGGTTTTGATTGGCTGCAGGTTGATTAGATCTGTTGTTATCATGCACTGGTGGCCGGGCGGTTTAATAACCTAATACTCTGATCAGCTATAGGTTGGTTTAACCCTGTAACTGTCCTAAAGTTCTGATTGGCTGCGGGTTGACTAGTTCTCTCAATACCATGCAAGGATTGGCCAAGGCCTGATACATTTGAGAATTTCACACTGTCATTTTATTCTATTCAACAAGCTGCAATTACATATATGAGCAATTGTTCTTTTTTCCTTTTATTTTTTATAAATTCGAGAGCAGGGCTGGAAGTGAGGGGGTGTATGGGGGTATGTCATACCGTCACTTCTCCCACTGATTTAATTGAAAAGCAATAAATCCCCATTCACTTCTATTATTTAAAAATTTTCATACCACCACTTCTAAATGTCCATACCGCCACTTCTAAATTTTCACTTCGACCACTGACTGAATATATAACTTGTGGCAGTACGGTGGCTCAGGTAGTAACACTTGTGTCTCGCAGCTCCGAGGTCATGAATTCAAGGCCTTATCTGTGTATGTTCTCCCCCGTATCTGTGTGGGTTTCCTCTGAGTGCTTCGGTTTCCTCCCACACACCAAAAACATGCTGGTACTTTATTTGGCTGCTGCATAAATGAACCCTTCTTTTTGTGTGTAGGTATGTGCTAAGGACAACCTCTGTTCAATACAATCAAAAACAAACTCCCACCTAAAGGCGCTAGTAAATTTTCAAAACAAATTACAATCTTCAGACCCAATAACAATTCCTGTAAAGGACCTTTCATATACCAGTTATGAAACACCGGACTATTATGCTTACAATAAAACTTCTTGCTTTTTAGCGTATCATCAATTTAATTCCTCTCTCAATAATCCTCCACGTCTACATCGACATCCACTGAATCATGCAATTGTTATTGGGTCTGAAGATTGTAATTTGTTTTGAAAATTTACTAGCGCCTTTAGGTGGGAGTTTGTTTTTGATTGTATTGAACAGAGGTTGTCCTTAGCACATACCTACACACAAAAAGAAGGGTTCATTTATGCAGCAGCCAAATAAAGTACCAGCATGTTTTTGGTGTGTGGGAGGAAACCGAAGCACTCAGAGGAAACCCACACAGATACGGGGGAGAACATACACAGATAAGGCCTTGAATTCATGACCTCGGAGCTGCGAGACACAAGTGTTACTACCTGAGCCACCGTACTGCCACAAGTTATATATTCAGTCAGTGGTCGAAGTGAAAATTTAGAAGTGGCGGTCTGGACATTTAAAAGTGGTGGTATGAAAATTTTTAAATAATGGAAGTGAATGGGAATTTATTGTTTTTCAATTAAATCAGTGGGAAAAATGATGGTATGGCAAACCTCTCACTTTGAGCCCTGTATTCAGTAATATTCACCAAATTACTCTGTAAGTAACAGTATATCTGCATAACTCCATTAACGTATTGGTCACCCTTCACAAATTGACACCTGATGCCAGCTCCCGTGAGTGGTGTTATCACCTGCAGATATGATCCCCCCCATATTTTAGCCAAGTACTGTAACATTTGATTATTTAATTTGATTGTCAATAAAAATTTATATGGAATTATTATTATTATTATTATTGTTCTTATTGTTATAAGTAGCATTTATTTATTGCCACCATACAGAGGCAATAGGAAAGCCAATAATTACATATACAATTCAGTAATTAACAGACAGGGCACAAATTCGTAAAAATAGGGAATGCAATACAAGTATGATGCAAAAAATAGCAGAACAATATGTATGGAAAATAAAGAAGCAGGATATGTGTGTAGAAGCATATGAATAAAGGGAGAAAGTAGAGAAAAAAGGTGGGTAGATAAGCTTAGATAGAGAGGTAGGGTGCGGTGGAGGAGGAAAAAAGCCTGATGCCCAGGTAGCGGGCTTGGGTGGAGGAGGAGATGGTGCAGTTATTATTATTATTATTATTAGTAGCGGTAGAGGGGATACGTGAAGGAAGAAAGACTACAATTTCAGTTTTATCCATGCTTGAGAAAACGATCGGACATCTACGAGGAGATGGCCGAGAGGCAATCTGACACTTTTGACAGAAGTTCGGGGGAGAGGTCAGGGGAGGAGAAATAGATTTGAGTGTCGTCGGCATAGAGGTGATAGTTAAAGCCAAAGGAGTTGATTAGATCACCCAGAAAGGAGATGTAGAGTGAGAACAGAAGGGGACCAAGGACTGAGCCCTGGGGCACGCTAACGGAAAGATGAGTGGTGGGGAGGAGGAGCTAGGGGGTTGAGACAGAGAAGAAGCGGTCCGAGAGATAGGAGGAGAACCAGGCATGGACAATACTAGAGAAGCTGAGAGAGTGAAGGATGTGGAGCAGGAGAGGGTAATCAATAGTGTCAAATGCTGCTGATAGATCCAGGACAATGAGAAGGGAGAAGTGGCCTTTAGATTTGGCAGAGAGGAGATCGATCTTAGTCAGGGCAGTTTCAGTGGAGTGGAGGGTGCGGAACCCAGATTGTAGAGGATCCAGGATGGCTTGATCGGTGAGGGAGCTAATAAGATGGTTGTAAACAAGCCGTTTAAGCAGCTAGGAGGTGAAGGGGAGAAGGGAGATGGGTCACTAGTTGGAGGGTGAGGTGGGATTGAGGTTAGGTTTTTAAGGATGGGGAAGACAAGAGTGTGTTTAAATGGGGAGGAAAAGAGCCAGAAGAGAGAGATAAGTTGAAGAGGTGGGCAAGATGAGAGTAAGTGTAAAGAGAGAGAGACCGGAGAAAGGAAAGGGATTAAGTGGGCACGTTGATGGAGAGGACGAGAAAAGAAGGTAGTGAACTTCTTTAACTGAAGGTGGGGATGAAGGTAGACATAGGTGGGTGGCTGGAGAGGGGATGAGGGGGTGGAGATGTAGGGGGAACAGAGATGATTGTAGAGGAGATGGAGCTCCTGTTGGAGTCAAACTTGGAAGTGTAGAAGGTAGCAAAGTCAGAGCCAGAAATGGAGAGAGGGAGGCAAGAGAGAAGAGAGTTGAAGGAGGCAAAGAGCCAGTGGGTGTTAGCCGATTGGGAGAGGATGATGGACTTGAAGTAGGATTGCTTGGCAAGGAGAGGATGAACTTGAAATTGAGAAAGTCTGCGAGTGAATTGGACTTCCTCCAGTGACACTCCGCAGTACAGGAACATTTTCTTTTAGGAACAATGTGAGCGGGGAGTTGGGGGTTGGTGCAGCAAAGGGAGACAGAGGAGGGAGGGCAGACAGTGTCAATGGTGGAGGAGAGGGAAGTTGTAGAGAGAGGAGGCTGGGTTAGGGAAAGTCATGGTGGAAATGGGTGCAAGGAGGGGATCAAAGGAAGAGGTGAAAGTCGCATTGTCAAGGGAGTACAGGTTCTGTCAGGAGAGAATACGTTTAAGTGATAAGAAAGGAGAGGAAGAGAGGGAGAAGGAGATAAGGTGATGATCAGAGCGGGGGGAAGGGAGAGATGAAAAAGTCAAACAGAGAGCATGAGCAGGAGAAAATGAGGTCAAGGGAGTGGCTCAAGTTGTAGGTGGGTGTGGAAGCCAGAAGACAAAAAGTAAGGGAGCCAGGCTGCAAAGTTATCAATGAATTTGTAGGTGGTGCCAGGGGGCGGTAGATAACAGCAACACAGAAATGGATGGGGTGGTATAGGTAGATGCAGTGGACCTCATAGGAAAAGAAGGAGAGAGGGCTCAGGGGGTGTGATGCTGAAGGTGCAGGAAGAGGAGAAGAGGATGCCCACACCACTGCCAGGCCATTCGCCAGGCCTAGGCCCACCTACACTAACCTGAACGTAGGGACGCTGGGGGACGTCCCCTCCAGCGTCCCTATGGCGCTGCTACGGACGCCCGATCCACTATCTGCACGGCGCATGCGCAGATCGGCTTTTCAGCCGATCTTACGCTTACGCCCGCCGTCCTAGCGACGGTGGGCGTAGGTCTGGATCAGGCCCATATATACAGAGGGGTGTGGTTGTCTTTTGTAAGTGCACAATTTATTGAAAGAGGGAGAAGGGAAGCATTTAAATGGACTAATATGGGCGCGGTTTTTCATGTACGCACTCATGGAAGTAACATACGCACATAAGTACACACGTAGAGGTAAGGATGCCCTATGGACGTGTAAGTCACCGATAACCCCTCCGTGCTAGGGTCATGGGTGTTGTCTTGCTACATGCGTGCGTATATTTGCGTACTTTAAACACACGCATTTCTCTGAATGCGGCCCTACGTGTCGGTAGCCCATCATTTAGTTCTCTGCAAGGATATGCGTCCACCCCAACGCAGGTCCATGCGTAAGTGCTTCCCGCCGCCACTCAGCCTCATCTGCATGCCTATCCCCGCCCCCCCATGTGATGTCGCAGTCATACAGATCTCCTTGCATACGATACTCAGTTCCGTGTGCAAGGAGATCGGTTGCGTTACATCTGACATGTGCCAGCGCAGTGACAACAAAACACCAACTTCTGCTAAGTGTCTTGTGGTTGTCGGGTGTGTTACGGAATCCTGCTTCAGACCCAATATTTGTATTATAGATTATTATTTGATTAGTCGGGGATTAATGACTGTTTGATAGAAAAATAACATAATAATAACAATAACATAACAAATAACAGTCAGTGAACGCTGCCAGCTGTTTAGTACCAGTACGTTATGTTAGAATGCAGATGATCGGATCCATCTATTCACCATTTTACATCGATAGGACTAAAGGACGGGCTAATAGAGGCCTAAAAGGGCTAGAATTAGGTTTTCCCTTTCTACATATTTCCCTCGTCCCATCCATTCCATTTACTATTACCGGACTGGATTGACACCTAAGAAACACGTACTTCTTAGGCGTGTATCTTTCATACTACCAGGCATGCGTAATCTGTGTACCAGTTCGATACGTAGATTGCCTCTATGCGATCTTTAAAGACCACACGGAATATTTTAGGTAAAAGGAGGCGGAGCAAAAGGTTTGGGTAAAAGTGGGAGGAGGGAGTATTTAGATTAGCCAGGGAGGGCGGGGTGAGGCAGGGAACGGCAATGTCCGTGCGGACATTGCACGGAGAGATAAGGTAGCCATAAGGTATCTAAAAAGGGGGTGGGATGGGGACAGGACGGGTGTGAATCCAGTCCACCGATACAATTGGATTCCAGACCATGTCATATCATATTTTACCATCCAATGAAACTATTGGTGATGTTACTTATATAACCTAATGATTACATCCAGAGATGTTTTATTCTATTATTCATGGCTGCTCCACTATTTTGTTTTGAAATTCTCATATTTTTCTCTCCATTTTACTATTCTAAACATTTTAATATTTCGCTGGTACATATTAGGGACTCCCCGATTTATGTTAATTTTTTCCATTTTTATTCCTTTTGGTAGTAGTGTTTTGAGCTTCTTTTTCATTCTGCAAACTGTCTGTACATTTTGTGGATAAATCAATATAACTGATTATTGATTTTTGGGGTTATCTACCTTGTTTGCAATAGCGAACGTGTGGTCACATATTTTTTTGTTTGTGCTTCTATGGTTGCCT
The DNA here is from genome assembly GCA_011038615.1 of Limnodynastes dumerilii. Taxonomy (NCBI): domain Eukaryota; kingdom Metazoa; phylum Chordata; class Amphibia; order Anura; family Limnodynastidae; genus Limnodynastes; species Limnodynastes dumerilii. The sequence continues at coordinate 219,946 of WWET01002050.1, forward strand.
AGTGGGGTGTCAGTGACAATCTACTACAGCGCAGTGGGAGGAGCCAGTAAAGGCTAATTACTGGCTATAAGAGGGAACCCCTATACCCAGGGATAAGGAGCAGCAGTGGAATAAATCATTTTTAAGTTGTATATCGTAACAACTAGTGCAATGGTTGGAAGGGCGACTAACTGAAGTTCTGTCACAATTGCAGGCAGGCGGCAGCATAATCCTGTTACAAAGAGTAATGATATAAAATGGAATTAGACAAGAACACAAGTTGGTGGTGAAATTGTTAAAGATTTTAGGGTTAGGCTGTGAGAAATGGAGTCTTAGGGTCAGGCTGCGGGGAGGGGAATCTTAGGGTCAGGTTGTGGGGAATAAAGTCTTAGGGTCAGGATAAGGGGAAGGGAGTCTCAGGGTCAGGCTGCCAGGAAGGGAGTCTCAGGGTCAGGCTGCCAGGAAGGGAGTCTTAGGGTTAGGCTGCGGGGAGTGGTGTCTTAGGGTCAGGCTGTGGGGATAAGAGTCTTAGGGTTAGGCTGTGGAGAAGGGAGTCTTAGGGTCAGGCTTCGGGGAAGGGAGTCTTAGGGTCAAGCTGTGGGGAAGGTTGTCTTAGGGTCAGGCTGCAGGGAGGGGAGTCCTAGGGTCAGGCTGCAGGGAGGGGAGTCTTAGAGTTAGGCTGTGGGAAAGAGAGTCTCAGGGTCAGGTTCTGTGGAATAAAGTCTTAGGGTTAGGATGTGGGGAAGGGAGTCTTAGGGTTAGGCTGCCAGGAAGGGAGTCTTAGGATCAGACTGCGGTGAGGGGAGTCTTAGGGTTAGGTTGCGGGGAGTGGTGCCTTAGGGTCAGGCTGTGGGGAGGGGAGTCTTAGGGTAATGCTGTGGGGATAAAAGCTTAGGGTCAGGCTGCAGGGAGGGGAGTCTTAGACTCAGGCTGCGGGGAAGGGAAGGTTAGGGTCAGACTGCGCGGAGGGAAGTCTTAGGGTAAGACTGCGGGAAGGGAGTCTTAGGGTCAGGCTGCAGGGAGGGGAGTCTTAGGGTCAGGCTGCGGGGAGGGATGTCTCAGGGTCAGGGTGCAGGGAAGAAAGTCTTAGACTCAGGCTGCGGGGAAGGGAAGGTTAGGGTCAGGCTGTGGGGCAGAGAGGGTTAGGGTTTTGGAAGCGGAGGATTAGGGTGAGAATTAGGATAAGGGTAGGTGTAGGATAAATACTCACCGCTGCAGATTCGTCCTTTTTTGGAACAAGAGCAAATGACACCAGCGCCAA
>WWET01002050.1:230127-246276 GCA_011038615.1 Limnodynastes dumerilii
CTCTTCCAGTATTGAGCTGAATGCTTTTTATCCAGATTTCCTTAATGGAAGTAATGAGGTAGACTGCATATAATGTGTAAGCAAGGTGTGAGGGGGGAGGCGTTTGAATAGGAGAGTTCAGCCCTTTTGCTCTATCCAGACTTCTGCCCTGTCACCTTTTTACGACTGACAGTGCGAAAATATGAATGTAGGGTCCTGCGCTCGAAACTCCCTTTAAAATCAAGTGCACCATTCTACCATTAGCTCAGGTCTACGCCTGTTTTGCCCAAACTCTGAATCAGTGTAATACAAAGGTGGAGTTTATATACAGTGTATGCATAGTGCTCAGTGTTTGCCCTCTGTTATCAGCCAGAGTAGGCTGTGCTCGGTTTCCTCCTTACTTACACACATCTAACAAGAGCTGACATCTCATTTCATTGAATATTATCTATCACTTTCATATAAAGCAACATCCAATTAAAGCTGGGTGCACACCATACAGTTATTGGGTCCAACCATTGTATAATGTGTACGTTGGACAGATTTGTCAGCGACAACAAAACGGTACACAATCACTTTATAATCGGATCGTCTGGTCTCCATGAATGTAAAACCAAGAGGACATGCTTATCAGGGACACTAATCATCCAAATCTTATTAAATCGATCATGGTATGTTTAAAGAATTAACATTTATTAACAGAACACATAAAAATAACAATTGCATATACAAGATCAACATATACATATACATATACAAGACCAACATATACATATACATATGTTGGTACTGTATGTGCAATTGTTGCTTTTTATATATTTTTATGTGCTTTTTTATTAAAGGTTAATATCTTAAACATACCATCGATTTGATAAGGTTTGGCCTCTGTGTCTCTGTGAAGCACATCCTCAAATATTCTGTTGTTACTTTTATGCGACCATTTATTGCTAAAGAGGGGCTGGCAGTTTCCGGACTTCAGCAGGGTGCACACCGGGGCTTTCCAGCAGATCATCTTTCCAATTACACCATTAAAAGCGCGTTTCAGCAGATATCTCACCAGTGTGTACTGTCCACAGATCTCCTCATAGACACAGGACACACTTGCAAAAAGCGAAAGATATCGTTCCATGGCTGATCTGGCATATTAGGAGCTCCAAAAGATCAAATCACAAGATCACAGACCGTTTCTAAAGATTTCTGAGCATCTTTGATCAGTACACACTGGTGAGATATCTGCTGAAATGTGGACAGTGCACACTGGTGAGTGTACCCTTCCTCCACCTAAGCTTACCTTCCCTCCCCATCTCCATCCTTGTGTCTCCTATATGTTTAACCCCTCTCACTTAGCATGTTATCTCTTATGAGCAGCCCTTTTCCCTCCTGTCATCATCCCTCTACCTTATCCTCATTAATTCCTACCTTCTCTCTCTCCCCTTATTCATCTGCTCCTACACACATATCCAGCATCTTTACTCTCCACACATATTGTTCTGCTATTGTATTATATTCCTTATTTATTTGAACTTGTACCCTTTCTGTTAATTGTTTAGTGTATGTCATTATTGCCTTTGTACGGCACTGCGGATACAGTGTGGTGCCTTATAAAGAAGCATTTATAATGATAATAATAATAATGGGCCAGATCCAGAACAACGCTTGTGAGAGAATTTACGCGTGGCGGACACGTAAAATCGCCTTTTGGTAAGTACTGCGCATGCGCACCATAGAAAATACGCTCAGTAACATAGCGTAATTGTGAACGTATGGGCCATTCACGTATGTGTCACGTAAATACTTACGTGTGGGCGTGCCAATTTTACGTGAGTCGAAAATACGTCTGAAATACGTTAAGTAGGCGGGGGTTTGTATGTAAAGTGTACAGTATGGGCGTGCTTAGCTGCGTAAATTCGTGTTGCCCATACGTACGTGTGCGTATCACTGTGTTTGCGTTGGCAAAAGTTAAGGTAGGGTTTGTAAAAGCGTATCTTGACAAAATACATTCGTTCAAGGGGTGTGCCGAGGGGAGTGTATAGAAGGTACACACATGAAAATACGCTACGCGAATAAACGTACGGCAAACGTAGTTCTGGATCTATCCCAATAGAAGTAAGATATCCGCTGAAATGGTCTTTTGATTGTGTTATTGGAATGATTATCTGCTGAAAAGCCTAGTGTATACCCTGCTTAATTCTGCCCGTACACGAGCATTTATTGGCCTGATTATCCAATTATCAGGTGATCAGGTAAATAATAGCTGTAGTTAATGGGACAGATGAATTTTTTAAACGAAAAATAAACGTACCAAAAACTCTCTGCTACAATTTTTTGATCTTTTAACATGTTTGATTTAAATCGAGAGCAAGCTGACGATATCTTCTGGTGTGTGGGTATCTTCAAGATTCTGCAGTGCTCTGACAGTGGACCTCTATGTGTGTACTGTACTGTGTAATATGTGTACGGTGCTGCAGAGCCTCTCACACTATCTTCCATTCACAAAAATAGTTTTTGCAGCCAGCCAATAGGCTAGCTGAATGGGTCTCTTGTCGAGATTGACAGGAGACCCAGCCAATAAGAGAAGACTGCAGCCAGTCATTAGGCTAGCTGCAAGATTCTCCTACTAGGATTATGGATTCCAGAAGGGGAAGTGTATGGTGCTGATATAAGGATCTTTCCCCAGGGTAAAATCGCCCCGTTTATCAGGCCGCCTACTGCTGGACTCGATTATCTTCCTAGAGTATGGCCGGCTTAATAGTTAGACGCGGCTAAAGGGACAATTCTAGGTCTATGTTGAGAACACACCTGGTGAATAGGAGGAATAATTATATGTTGGTTGGCATAAATAATCAGGCTGATGTCATAGGCGTATCTATAATGGGTGCAGGGTGTGCAGTGCACACGGGCCCCTCAGAACAGGGGACCCTGTGGCATGCATCCTGCACCCAGGGTTGGCAGGGGAAGGGGGGCCATTCAGCATCTATTTTTTCCCTCTAATATCTTCCAGAGGGAAGAAATAGATGCCAAATAAGTCCCCCTGTCCCGATTTGCAGGGCGAAAAGGGGCGGGGCTTACAGCACTGTTAAGCTCCACCCCTTTTTGGCCCGCAAATCTAGACAGTCCTGTCTCAGGTAAGGGAAAGGGGGGCCCATGTGCAAATGCTGCACACGGGCCCTCTCACTTCTTAAAAAGGCCCCTGGCTGATGTGGCACCCATCCTGTTGCCCTGGCACAAAACGGCCATCACAAGACACCTATACCGGCATTTGCGCATGTGCCGCGGTGTGAAAAAGGGGGCGTTTTCCCATCATATCGATCATAAAATAGCATAATTTAGCACCCGCCCCTCAGATCTCAGTCCTTAAGTCACACTCTGCAAATAATGGATAGTTTGGTGCTGGTGCTTTGAGGTCACATCTCTCTCTCTCTCTCTCAGGGGAAGGGTGGCCATTCAGCATCTATTTTTCCCCTCTAATATCTTCCAGAGGGAAGAAATAGATGCCAAATAAGTCCCTCTGTCCCGATTTACAGGGCGAAAAGGGGCGGGGCTTACAGCGTGGTTAAGCTCCGCCCCCTTTCGGCCCACAAATCTAGACAGTCCTGTCTCAGGTAAGGGAAGGGGGGGCCCATGTACAAATGCTGCACAGAGGCCCCCTCACTTCTTAAAAAGGCCCCTGGCTGATGTGGTACCCATCCTGTTGCCCTCGCACAAAACGGCCATCACAAGACACCTATACCGGCATTTGCCCATGTGCCGCGGTGTGAAAAAGGGGGTGTTTTCCCATCATATCGATCATAAAATAGCATAATTTAGCACCCGCCCCTCAGATCTCAGTCCTTAAGTCACACTCTGCAAATAATGGTTAGTTTGGTGCTGGTGCTTTGAGGTCACATCTCTCTCTCTCTCTCTCTCTCCCCATGTTGGGCTGAATTCTGACCTATGGGCGCCCGAGGTCAGTACGGCCGGCACTTATGTGTCCAGAGTCCTACGCTAATTTTTATGATCAGGTATATGGCCTTACAGCCGCATAGCTGATCATAACGGGGCTTTCCCCCGTCCCGTCCCCTAATTAGCATGTCTATCTCCGCCTTTTTGCAAGAGCCCCCTTTTCGGGGAGAGCCGGTGTACGTCACAAATGAGACACACGCCGGCCCTTCCGGTGTCGTAAGAATGTGCACATGCGCACAACCTTCAAAACTGGGGAATTACATGCGACATGTACATAATTCCCCTGTCGGCCGTAGCCCAGGATCTGGGCCGTTGTGTATATGGAGTGAGCATGATTTCAGTGACTGCCACAATAGAAACCAGCTGGATGGTAATCTGTAAGGGCAGGGCGCTCAGTCTCCCGCTCCCTGGCAGAGACCGCTCCCGCCATCAAGGGAGACATTGGGGCTGATCCAGAACGAGAATCAACAGCAAAACAAGGAGCTGATCTGCACCTGGGGCTGATTAAAGAGAGCAGCAGCAAAAACAGGTGCAAGACGGCATCTGGACACAACATGCTATAGAGGCGTAAAAGGGGGGTTTATTCCAGGGCTGCCGGCTTTTTAAAGCTTCCCTCCGGGAGATCCTAGGGGGAAGCCATAGATTCCTGCAAGGGGGCGGGACTTAATGACATGATTTTATGCAAATGACATCACCAAGCCCCACCCACTCCCTGACAATCACTATTGTAATCTCTAGTGTTCCAGGGGTAGACGGGGCTTGATGACATCATTAAGTCCCACCCATCCCTAGCAAATCTAGGGATCACAATAGACATTGAGAGGGGGCAAGACTTGCAGGAGATTTGGCGGCTCTTCCAGGATACCAGGAGAACTGCCCAAATTTTGGAAGTCTCCCGGATATTCCGGAGAGACGACAACCCTGGTTTATTCCCTTTTTATAGCATGCATTTCAGCTTTTACTTATTACACACAAATATTGAGCAGCTCTCGTTTTAAACTACTTTAAAGTTGAGCGCGAAATCATCACTTCTCAACTCTAATTCTGTTTGCACATTTTCCTCTTTCAGTTCAACAGGTGTTTGCTGTGGGGCAGAATTGCTGCTTTTTCTGCCTGTTGCTCCCAAATTTGAGTCCGTTCCATTGTTCAGACCGTGCAACATGATCCATTCCACCAGGTACACAATACTCCGCTCCGGAGTGTCCAGAAAATAATAATACAATAATATAAAAGAAACACCAACATAGACTGAACTCGCAATAATGTCGTAATAATGTCGCAAATGTGTATTTTCATTGGTGCATGATTTCTGCCATCTGAAGCCAGAAGCCCCTGAATCTATCTACCATTCTATTTCTGCAGAGTTATAGGAAATTATCCCACAGGTCAACAGCCAGACTTCCAATTTTAATGCAAAAGATTCAATAGATGAACAACTCCCACTTATCTGAATGGACCGCTGACAGCCAGGGCCCTTGTGATTCCTTGAAGTATAGGTGAGAACTAACCTATCACCTCTGCCTGAGGTGTTATTTCTCTTCAGGACTCTCCAATCAGTTAGCACGGATTCACAACAGTGTCCGCAGTTCCACTTGAAAGCAAGTAAGTTGGAGAAATTGCAGAGGTCTAAATTTGGCCTAAAATGCCCGGTTCTATACAATTCCCACACAACTTACATTTATTCACCTTCCATATTCCAAAAAAAAGCATGTACCCCCAGACCAGAATTTCTGTGAGACACTACCATTAAACTCAACTGGCCCAAGATGCAATATTAAGCAACCATTAATGCAGTGGTTCCCACACTTTCTGAATTCAAAGTGCCCTTAGGGCCAGATTTACTAAGCTGCAGGTTTGGAAAATGTTGCCTATAGCAACCAGAGTCTCACTTTATTTTTACATTCTAGAAAATGTCAGCTAAAATCTAATTGGTTGCTATGGACAACATCTCCACTTTTCCAAACCCACAGCTTAGTAAATCTGACCCTTAGTCTCTAAAAGATTTTTTTAAAGGCGCCCATATGACAAAAGAAACACTGTCTCGGTTTTTATTTTTGCTATTTTTTAAGCAATTAGGTCCAAACAATTAATAAGTGTTTAGTTCACGACATAAATACTTAATAAGTCATTTGCAAAAAAACAACAAAAAAACACACAAATATAAAATTATATATTATATATGTTTTTTTTGTTTATGATTTTTCTTTCAACAAACAATTTACACTTGAGGCATATAAAGTCCTTGTACTTTAGCGTTTGCCTCTCTGTTTTTAATAAATTAATCCCTTAGGTGTAAAAATATGTCTCCAGCTGGACTTCTACACAACTTCCAAAGCTTTATTACAAGTTACCAAAAAAAAGACAGATCTCATCCCTCCTCTGTCCCTCCAGACCCCATCAGACTTTTCTCCAAGCCCTCTCCTCAAACGCTCCAGGGGCTAGATCTACAAAGCTATACTATAATCTATCCCTCCAGTTCCCCTCCTCCTTCTGTCCAGTGCACTTACTCCATCCCTCTAACTCCCCTTGTCCTTCTCTCCAGTGTATTTACTCCATCCCTCCAGATCCCCTCCTTCCTCTCTCCAGTGCACTTACTCCATCCCTCCAGATCCCTTCCTCCTTCTGTCCAGTGCACTTACTCCATTCCTCCCGTTCTCTTCCTCCTTCTCTCCAGTGCACTTACTCCATCCCTTCAGTTCCCCTCCTCCTTCTTTCCAGTGCACTTACTTCATCCCTCCAGTTCTCCTCCTCCTTCTCTCCAGTGCACTTACTCCATCCCTCCAGTTCTCCTCCTCCTTCTCTCCAGTGCATTTACTCCATTCCTCCAGTTCTCCTTCTCTCCAGTGCACTTACTCCATCCCTCCAGTTCTCCTTCTCTCCAGTGCACTTACTCCATCCCTCCAGTTCTCCTCCTCCTTCTCTCCAGTGCACTCACTCCTTCCTTTCAGTTTCCCTCATCTTTCTTTCCAGGACCCTTACTCTAGCTCTCCAGGCCCCTATCTCCATCTTTCTACACCTTATCCCAGTTTGTCCACTTAACTTAGCTTTTACTGTGTCTTGCTTGTTATTTCGACCAGCTTGTTATTTGTCTGTCTGGATCCTCCAGCTCCTCATGGTGTAGTGCTTACTGGGTAATGACCCTGAAGTGGCTTCCTCCTCAATGTATACTTCGGGAACCCTTATTGTCCTATAGATTGTAAGATTGTATAGGCTACCCACTCCTCAGCAGAGAGACGAGTGATGGTGAAGCCTGTTTTATGCACTATGGCTCCTTGGGGGTGACACCAGGAGTTAGCGCACCAAGTGAGGAGGCTGCTTGACTACCCATCACAGCACGGGTGTAGTTCACTGCTCCGAAGATCTGTATTTCAACAAATCACTTCGGCAATGAAATAAGTCATTAAGTCAATTTTCAACCGTTTCCAGCAAGACAGTGTCCCCTAACCCTTCCTTGTCCTGAAGCCTAACCTTAACTCTACCCCCTCAGCAGCCTAGCACTAAATATCACCTTCTAGAAGCCTAACCTTAACAGCATTGGGAACAGACATCTTGTCGAAACAATGTACCAGTACCACAATGTACCACAAATATTCTTTATGAGAAATCTGCTGCCAACTAAATGGTCACTGAACAGACCCAGCCTCGGTCCTGATTTGTATAGTGGCGAGCTGTGGAGCGGAGAGACGGTGAAGAGCTTGCAAAACCTTTAATCGCGTCAGAGGTGGCCTACCGGGGGCACCTAGGCCCACAACTGGCTTGTTCCGCCAGTGCATTGCCTCTATCTCTCTGCTTATATTCTGCCTTGAGCTTTCAGTTGCACATAATCGTCTTTCCTGAATGGCGTAAAGGCTTCTGTGGGAAATGCAGTGTTAAAAAGACATTAGCTAAGGGTTATCCGGATTGCTCACTCCCCCCTAGCAGAGGAAGGCGCAGCCTGTGTGTTTTATGTGGTTGACATTGCTGAACTGGAGAACAGTCGAGCAGCTGGCTGAATAGGTTCCAGGAGAGAGACGGGCTGCTCGCTGTATAAGATATACCAGCATACAGCGCCATCACAGCTCTAGAGATAATGGCTTCTGACTGTGCCTGGTAAATTGTCAGTGCTCTGTATACAAAAGAGCGAATCTCCCCAATAACGAACTCATTATTCCTGGCAATGGCCCACCGAGAACATGCCTTATTCCATAGTTGCCGACTCTCCTGGAAAAGGTTTGCGGTTGGGCGTATTCAGAGAAGCGTTTTCACGGCGAGTTCCGTGCGTATTTTTTAGGTACGGTTCAACTGCGCTGCGTAGTAACTTTTTTATGTACTTTACGTAGACTATACGCACGTAAGTGCCTCACAGACGGACATGTGAATCGCACTTGGGGATATACGCACGCATCTCCGACGCACGGACGAGAGAGGGGAGTGTCCTGGGTGTGAGGGGGTGTGGCCTGTGCCGGCCGTGCGTATAATTGCGGACCGTTATGGAAACGATTCTCTGAATACGCCCCGGTATCCCGTCAGAACCGGCAAATCTCCCGCAATGGGCTCGAGTCAGTGATTTAATGCAAATCACAGCATCAAGTCCCACCCCCGGGCTATCAATGATGCAATCAACAGCATTACTAAGGATAGGGTGGGGCTTCATGACATTTGTTCCGCCACCAAGCCCCGCCCCATCCTTAGTAACACTGGGCCTGATCCAGACCTACGCATGAGAGCGGAGCGTATTATCGCTCCAGCGTAAAAACTTTCACTCCCATGACACTCCCCTTACCTTTACCTCCGTACGCCGGCTGAACCCTACCTTAACTTTTCCCGGCGTCGGTACGAATTTTCGTAGCGATGCGCTGATCGTACCGGACTAAGCACGCGCATGAGAGCGGAGCGTATTACCGCTTCAGCGTAAAAACTTTCACTCCCACGACACTCCCCTTACCTTTACCTCCGTACACCGGCTGAACCCTACCCTAACTTTTCCCGGCGTCGGTACGAATTTTCATAGCGATGCGCTGATCGTACTGGACTAGGCACGCCCATACTGAATACGGACGCCTGAATCGCCGCTACAAAAAGGTCTTTGGAACGACCGGAAGTTGTCACTCTGCACATGCGCAGTGCGTTTTTTTCTGCCGAATTTACGCTTACGACCAGCGTACGATCGCTTGCGAGCGTAGGTCTGGATCAGGCCCACTGTGCCAGATCCAGAATGAATAAATACAGGTAAGTTTCGTATGCTACGTGCGTCAGTCGCCTGCCGATTTACCCTTAAATCCGCATCAGAATGCAGCCAGTCGGTGCTGTGTTTCGCGCTGAATTGACTCTCTGCGGGCTCGCCATGCGTACACGATGCACATGGTGGTGGGATCCGGAATGGGAATCGTACAGTAAGTGCGTTGCAAAGCCCTTGTGTATGATCCACCCCTCCGTAGGCGGAAACTTTTAGGTAGGGTTTCCGCATGCCAAGACCAGCACAATGTGCTCCGCGAGGGGAAGCGGTGCAGATGGCTGCCAGGCTGGAGAGGCAGCACAGCAATAGGGGTGAATGAAGGGGCAGAGGAGCCTCTCCCTCTTCCCATAGGTGGAAATGACAGACACCGGAACAGCCATTTCTACCAATGAGAAGAGGGGGGCGGGACTTTCCTCCCTTCTATGTATATATCAGTCACTAGAGTCGCATATATCAGCATATAGAAAGTATCACTATCCACGGGTGTGGGGCTCCGGTCCGAATGGCCGATTTTCGAATTGGCCATTCCTCTCCAGCCAGTTGCGAACTGGTGGGATTTCGATTGCTATGCCTCGATGAGGCAAAGCAATCGATCCACGGGGCTCCGAAAGCTCCATTCAGCTAAATTGTAAGTAAAAATAGTAATTTCCCTAATTCTAACCCCCCCTAACTCTCTCCTCTCACTACCCTAAACCTAACCCTCCCTTCCTGACAGCCTGACCCTTACCCTCCCTCCCCTGCAGCCTGACCCTAACCCTCCATCTACCGCAGCCTAACCCTAACCCTTCCCAGCAGCCTGACCCTAACCCTAATCCGCACAGATAGGTTACTCACCTGTTCCTGGTCTGGAGGGATATCGCAGAAGGCAGAAGGACAACGGTAATTGCGAAAGTGAATGGGGTAAAGTATGGTGAACGGCATACTCACCCATTCACTAAAAAAAAGCTGAAAGCGGTAAGTATTCGAAAATGGAACTTTCGGAAGTCCCATTTTTGGCAGTTACACTCTTGTACCGGAGAGTGTAACCGCTATCCACACAATGTGCTCTATAAATATTACCTCCCCGGCAGAGCCTGGAATTATCTTCAGTCTATGAAGTGAGGCATATGAGCACCTGCAGCAGCTCAGACTGTCTATAAGACTTCTGGACTTCCTATTCAGTGTGAGCTGAAAATGCACACTAGAAACTTGGTCGGTAGCTTTCTGGTTCCCCACTAGAGGGTGCTGCACAGGCCTACAACTAATAAGAGGCCTGGGCCTCCAAAAACAAATTAATTCATAGTTGCCATCTCTTCCTGAATATCAGGGAGACTCCCTGAAATGTGGGTGATCTCCCTGGCTCCCTGAAGTGTTTGACAATCTCCCTGATATTGATTTAATTCCAGAAGGCATTACTGTAAGATGACAGAATGTAGATATTGTGTATTTCCCTGCATTGAGGCCTATAGAGGCAGCCATTTTTATGGAGGACAGGATATAATCAAAGACTGGTAGTTATCTTTTATCTCTTTAATAAAAAAGTATTTATTCACTGATAATTTAAAACTGAATAAATCCTTTGGAGTCATTTTTATTGAGAAATAATTTTCCTGGCAGTTCTAGACACACCCTCGGGTGGAGCTATCCACAGGACACACCCCTTTAGTACAAGAAACACCCCTTTGGTAGTACAGGACACACCCCTTTGGTGCAGCACCTTGATAGCGCTATCACAATCTCCCTGATATTCCTTTGCAAAAGTTTGCAACCATGAATTAATTGTCATGTAACTAAAACTGAATTCCTTACAGGTATTACAGACATTTATAATACAGAATATCTGACCTGGGTACAATCCATCATCCTGATATTTGCTGATTGATCCAGAGTTAGGAGTAATTGCACAAAAAGGTGCAAATTTGGCCTGATCCACATCTGAGTGCAAATCGTCACCACGTGGATGTGTTTTAATTACATTACGTGCGCAATTACGGCAGGTAGCGTTCAGGCACACAGCAGCAAAGTTCAAATCAGCTATGTGGTGCAAGAGTAGTGTTATAGGCCCGGATTCACAGTTAAGAGTTAAATTGTGGACTTAAATATACGCACGTGAAAAAGCCACAATACCGATTCAGAGAAAATTAAGAACCCGATTTACCACTCCCCCCGTGTCGGGAGTGATACGTAAGGACGTAGGTCTTTGCTGCGTATATTTAGATACGTACGGACTTAATTAGCTGTGAATCGGCCATGTGTTTAGTTGCTTAAAATTGGTTATGATTCAAAGATACGTAACTAAACGCACTGATTATGATTCTGAAAAGTACATTTTTTTTGATGTTTTAAAAACAGCTCGTACCCTCATTGACATAGGTAAACAAAAGTAGCATTAAAAATACAACTTTAAATAGAAAAAATCATAACATACCATAAACATAAAAGTATACTGCATGAAGTTATAAATACAATAATCCACTAGATATAGAGTTTCAGAAACATTTTAAAAATCATCATTTCAATAAGATAAACAACACAAACAACCAATACAGTTAAATAAGTAAAACTAATGGTGTTAGAGTCTCGCCCCTCTAGCCGCACCTGCGGGACTCATTCTGTGCCCATGTGTGCATCAGTCCTGAGTCAGACATCCGTGGTTGTGAATCAGTCAGCCATGATTTCCGTGCGTATATTTGGGTTCTGGGCATGCGCAATTTAACGGATCGTAAAAATACTGTATGCACGGAGATTCTACACTTACTTAAGTATAAATACGGTCCATAAACTGTATTCTAAACCATAATAAAAAAATGTAAACGCACGAAAAATATGTATTTTTTTAGAAATTCAATTATTTTTAATTCTTGTATAATACGAAAAAAAACTATAATATCAGACCCTCCAACATGACCCATTCCATTAAGTACAATCCGCTCCTGAGCTTCCACCTGTCACTCACCTGGTTTAAATGAATTAACTGATATTTAAAAATATATTTGTCTCTTCAACACAGGTGGTTACCATAGTAACTGACAGTTGGAAACTGAGGAGCAGAGTATTTTGTACCTAATGGAATGGGTCATGTTGGAGGGTATGTAATACCCCCAGCAAAGTTTTTCTAACTATGGAAATGCATTTACAGCTTAGAATGTATGTGTGCAAAATAGGTCATGTAAGGTCACGCCTTGGACTGACATGACCTGGTTCTGGTGCAGATGTTGTCGTGTAAACAGCCCTTTGATACGTCTGTGTTCGGCTCTGGATCGGGGGCAATTGCTTGGGCTCCACCCCTTACTGTGCATTGGCTATGTCTCTCTCCCCCCTCAACACGCCCCTCAGAACGCAAGCCGCCACAGCTCAAGTTGTGTTCAGATCTGAATCGGACGTGACATGCTCGAACTCTCCAGTTCTGAGCATGTGCAATAGAGAATCACACAGAGAAACGTCACGTCAGCTGGCGGACTCTCACCTCTGTATTGTAATGTGAAAGGTGAAAATGAATTTCATACTTTTTTTCATACTGGATAAATATTGGCTGATTTTGTTTATTGCACAGAAATACTGAAAGGCTTTATTTTAAACTCTAAATTAGAGTTTAGCTACAAAAATGCGCAGATTTACTGGGGTGGGGGTGGGGGGGTTGCTGTTACTCCCCATTTTACATCAACTCTTTAAATTTCAGACTCTACGTGTCAGATTTAGTAAGCTGTGGGTTTGGGGAGGTGGAGATGTTGCCCATAGCAACCAATCAGATTCTAGCTAACATTCTCTAGTAAGTAATAGGAAAGTGAGAGCTAGAATCTGATTGGTTGCTATGGGCAACATCTTCACTTTCCCAAACCTGCAGCTTAGTAAATCTGGCCCTAAATGGGCAAAATCTTCCTCCTAGAGCGTAAGCTCCTAGGAACACAGCTACTGTCAACCATACATGTTCCTATCACTGGGTGCTAAATATTTAACAGACCACAGTAAAATCTCTGATAATACCAATTAATAAGTAACATTATAATCTGATTTATATAACAAGGCAAATGTACAATCTTCTGCTATAAGAGAACAGCGCCCCCAGCTGGTGGAAACTCACAGAGCTCATGTAGGTCTTGTTGTGGTGATAATTGGAATCAGCCTGATTCTTTCTCCTGGTGTTATGAAACTACAAGTACCATCATGCTCTGCCAGAAGTCAGCCTATGGTGTAGGGGCATGCTGGGAGCTGTAGTTTCACAACACCTGGAGTCCTGAATGTGACCTATGCCTACTGATGTTATTGCTGTTAATAAGACAAATATACACGGTTACAGTACAGTATATTCAGGAATATTGCAGGAAGGGGGTGGGGCGCCTCCTCGATGATCTGCAACCTAACCTTAACCCTCCTCTCTCTGCAGCCCGGGGCTGGATTAACCACAGGGCAATTGGGGTGGTTGCCTTGGGGCCCCACACATAAAGGGCCTCCACAAACATCCGGATTTCAGCATTCCTTCAGCACTCCAGAATCCATCCAGAAGGATGGATGTAAAGCAACATGTTAATGTGTGTGTGTGTGTGTTTGTAACTTTATCTATGTATGCGCATGTGTGTGTGTGTGTGTAACTTTATCTATTTGTGTGTGGACTATAATTTGGGTGTAGATGTTACGTAGCTGTTTTGAATGCTGACAAGTTAACCTGCCAGCTTTTAAATGCAGACAGGGTTATCTAATCGACATTCTGATATCGGACAGGGTCATTAACTCAATAACTGTCAGATAGAATAGTGTAATGCCTACACTTCTGTGTTTAACATTACAAGAATTCTAACTATAACCCTACTTCACCTTTAATGCATGTCCAGCAGCAACATGAGAGTAGGGACAGGAAGAAAGACAAGCAGAGAGGATAGATCTGAGGGAGCCAGCAGAAGGGCTGGAGACAAGGTAAAGAATACATTTTTTAATGGATTTAGATTTTTTATGTATTTTGTTTTTTTTCTTATTGTGTGTGGTGTGTGTGTGTAGATATAGATCTCTATCTATAGAGCTATATATCTACACTCAAACACATACATATACAGTTTACTTGCCCAGGATCCCCCACAAACCTTAATGGGCCCTGCTGCAGCCTAACCCTAATCTTCCCTATTCCGCAGTCTAACCTTAATCCTCCCCTTTCCGCAGCCTAACTTTAACCTCCCCCTATCCTTAACCAACCCTGCTCCGCAGCTTAACCTTAACCCTCCCATCTCTGCAGGCTAACCATAACCTTCCCTGTCACGCAGCCTAACCTTATCCCTCCCCCGCCCAAGCTTAACCCTAACCTTCCCTGTCCCACAGCCTAACAGGAACATCACCTCTCTGCAGCCTATCCCTAACCTTCTGTGTACCGCAGTCTAACCTTAACCTTCTCATCTCCATAGCCTAACCTTAACCTTCCCCTAATCCTAACCATCCTCATCCCGCAGCCTAGCCTTAACCCTACCCTCTCTGCAGCCTAACCATAACCTTCCCTTGTCCCACAGTCTCACATAAACCTCCCCTCTCTGCAGCCTAACCCTAACCTTCCCTTGTCCCACAGTCTCACATAAACCTTCCCTCTCTGCAGCCTAACCCTAATCTTTCCCGTCCCACAGCCTATCCTTAACCCTACCCTCTCTGCAGCCTAACCTTAACCTTCCCTGTCCTGGAGCCTTACCTTAACCCTCCCCCTCTCTGCAGCTTAACCCTAACCTTTCCCGTCCCACAGCCTATCCTTAACCCTGCCCTCTCTGTAGCCTAACCCTAACATTCCATGTCCCAGGGTCTTACCTTAACCCACCTGTCTCTGCAGCCTAACCCTAACCTTCGTGGCAGCAACCACGTCCCGCAGAAACCATTATAATCCACTGATAACAAGTAGTTAAAACATACACAGATGAAACACACAACTATATTACACCACTGAGCAGGCAGATATAACATGCAATTCACTGCATCTCCAAGTATTGCAGTGTAATAAAGAGACAGATGCACTTGTTTCCCAATGCACAGCACAGAAATCAACAATCCTCCCACAACACAATAAGAAGCCGTCTCACTAACCTTTCCCTGCGTCCGTCTGAGCCGCCAGCTCTTAGACAACTGCTGGTTTGCTGGAAAAGTGGGGAAAACATCAGCAAAGCTGCGGAGCCGGGGGAAGGTGTGGACTGGAAAGTGTCATTGATCTGTGTGAAGAGAGCCCTGCTTCCTACCAGTGCTTACAAGAATGACTCCCACCACTCCCTCTAAACCAAAAGTATTTGGCATGGAGCCTCACCAGTCCACCTGTACAATTAAGCTCTAGGCTCTGTGCAGGACATGCATTGTACAACTATTATTATTAAACATTCCAATCGCCTTTACTGTATATCTTGCATGAATATTTTTTTTTTCCCTTGTAGAGTTTTTAAAAATAATTTGGATGCAGAAATATTGTACTGAATATAGCGCCATAGTATTCCAATGTATCAGAGGCAGCTCACATCACTACTCTGTACTGCTGGGACCCTGCTCCTTCCACTATATAACTCTCAGTCTGTGTCTTCCTGCTGCCTCCATTCCCCTCCTCACATCACTACTCTGTACTGCTGGAGACCCTGCTCCTTCCACTATATAACTCTCAGTCTGTGTTTTCCTGCTGCCTCTATTCTCCTCCTCACATCACTACTCTGTACTGCTGGGCCCCTCCTCCTTCCACTTTATAACTCTCAGTCTGTGTTTTCCTGCTGCCTCCATTCTCTTTTCACATCACTACTCTGTGCTGCTAGGACCCTGCTCCTTCCACTATATAACTCTCAGTCTGTGTTTTCCTGCTGCCTCCATTCTCCTCCTCACATCACTGCTCTGTACTGCTTGGATCCTGCTCCTTCCACTATTTAACTCTCAGTCTGTGTCTTCCTGCTGCCTCCATTCTCCTCCTCACATCACTACTCTGTACTGCTGGGACCCTGCTCCTTCCACTATATAACTCTCAGTCTGTGTCTTCCTGCTGCCTCCATTCCTCTCCTCACATCACTACTCTGTACTGCTGGGACCCTGCTCCTTCC
>WWET01002051.1:25847-50812 GCA_011038615.1 Limnodynastes dumerilii
TAATAATAATAATAATAATAATAATAATAATATTTATAATTTTATTATTGTTATTATTATTATTATTATTATTATTATTATTATTATTATTATATGCATTACAGCTGTAGATCTGGTCTGATGTCTCTCTGCATGACTCCTTCATACATCTCCAACTATATACTCATCTAGATTTCCAGATATACTTACTAGCCCCTACAAGGTGATATTTATTTCAAGCATTTAAAAAACTGTGCTAATAACAAAACACTTCTAGGTCTACCTATACTGATAATGTGACTCAGACCTAACATTGCAGTTTAAACAACATATAATGTGTCTAGGATTTAAACCTAGATATAAAGATTAGTTTATCTATGATACTACTGTATCAAAGTAAATAGTGTGAATGGACTTGTACTTAAAGTGCTGATATATAATGTTAATTGGCTATAATAAAATAGTGCTGAAAGACTGTTTATGTGGAAAAGAAAGAATAAACGTATTTGATTAATTAAAATTAAGAAATGATATATAAGTTAAAATGTTAGGTGAAAAATTAAATACTGGGATACATGTGCCGGACCCACAAACCCTTTCCGTCTTTACTACAGCTGTACGGATCTGTCTACAGCACCTGGTATTTTCAGGTGATCCCTCAACCCAATAGTGGACAGGCCCAATCCTGTATTGTTCATGATCCCAAAAAATAAAATAAAATAAAAGGAAACATTTATTTAAAGAAGCGTATTTAAACAAGCTAACATGCTAATTTGTGGAAAAAATTATACAAAAAAAAAATTTGCATCTAAAGTGTTGAAATTATATAAGAATTTTATCTCCATTCTGGCTAGTGAAATATATTTTTCCTTCAAACACCTTTACTTGTTTGATACCTATAAAATTAGATATGAAGGAAATGTCACAATTATGGAACGCATAGAAAATTTTGCGCTAGAACTTTTTTTTTAAATATTTCGTAGATTTTACGTCCATCTTGTCTTGAGGGGCCTAGATGCCCTCCCTATATACTGTTTTTTACATGCACATTCAATGACATAAATACAGTTTCAAGAACTGAAAGTAATGAACCTGTCTATCTTCATATTGGAATATGTGCTCTATTTTGTTAGTGGAATTGGACTGTGGACAGCTATTACACCTTATGCATGTACTGCATCCATAGACACCTTTACTCTTAATAGTGGTGGTTATTTTAGGAATGGCAACTGAAATTTCACAAATTGATTCTTGAGGTTAAGGGCCTTGTGATATTTAAATATAAATCAGCCGATGTGGTCTTTCAACTCAGTGTCATTCATTAATAGACAACAAATAGAGTTGCGCGATGGATATTAACCAATAAAAACCTTTATTAAAACAATCAGAAGATAAAAATTATGCACATGAATAAAAATAAATGACTAACAAACAAGTACTGTAGGCACAGCTAATTTTTCAACATCACAGCCATTTCAGAAATACAGCCTGTGGAGAGGACTATGAAATTATGATTCTAGAAATGGATTTAGGTGATTTCCCTTCAAGATGTACACTTAAGACCTTAATAACCAATAGTCCAGAATGTACATAAATGTGGACCAGGGACTGCAGATGTTTTTTTAGCAGTCTTATATGTTTGACCAAGATGATTTCTCAGCTATTGAGGAAAAATGGATACTGATACACTATAGAAGTCATTATTACCAGTCAATAGAATATACTTTGTTGCTAATGCTGGTACAAGATGTAAAAAGTCCTCCAATATATTAGCCACAGTTAATGTTGCAACACTGTGGATGTAATGATTGCCAGCAAAAGATATACTTTTAGCCAACGTGGGTAGATATAGATTGTAGTGGGTTCCTCCAATATGTACAACCTCGTGTTTCCACAATCGTGGCTTGCAATATAAGAAATTAGCCACAGAGAGTCTAATGTCCTCAATAAAGAGTGTCCTTGTAGCAATGGTATATTGTAATCGATGTATACTCACAGGGGCCCGTTGGTTTGTTCACACTGCAGTGTACTCACGTGTATTAGACCTCTTTCCTCCTGATATGCGGAGATAAACAGATCTTCCAATGGACGCCGATCTGGCAGTCCCTGTAGGCAGACTCTGTGTAGGTATTGTCCATGTGGAAGGGCTTTAGCCCAATGTACTTTGGCTGGAAAACGACTTGTCCTGCTTTTTGAGGGAGAGGTTCCCCTGTTCTGGCATTACTCTTGGCGATGTTAGATCTATGAACTCAATGTACTGCCCCAGCTCCCAGTTGTATAATTGTGATGTCTCGGTCTTAGGTATAAGGGATATTGTCTGCTGTACCTATACACCTTAACGCGTTTCTCCTGTAATCAGACATAGGGTAACTAACCCTCCCTATGTCTGAAGATTGGGTCAGGGGAACGCAGGCTGGGCTTGGAGAAGGAGAGAGATTAAAACAGCATCCTCCGGTGCACTCAGAGGAAGCAGGATACTGTCCAACATGTGTTTTGCCGAAGCTTATTCATGGAGGCTTGCGTTCCCCTGACCTGATCTTCAGACATGGGGAGGGTCAGTTACATACCTATGAATAGGTGAAGTGTTGGTTGTGAGGCCACTAGGCGGGGCTTTTAGGGACAGTCTTGTTCCATTAGCTTAGTGTGTCCTTTTCTACTTATGTTTTTAATAATACTGATTATTGTGATTAGCACTAATACAATAGATAATTTTGGGATTTGGAGAGATTGTTTGGAGATTTTATATTTCGCCACTGTGTCTATGATACTTTTTTAAAATGTTAAATTAAAGAACTTATTTTTAGACTTGAATTGTTTCCTTTTGATTGGATGTTGACAGTTTTGCATTAAAAGTATCGTGCACTCAGAAATTGGTTTGCTTTTCTAGAATAGTCTCAGTCTTTGCCTTCTATATATGTATTACTGAACTAATTGAGTTGCACCTCCCTATGGACCTGATTCACACTTAAGAATCTTCTTAAAATAAGAACTTAAAGTCACACCTGGGCTAAACCATGGTGATTGCAGGCGAGTCATATTTCATCTGTTGCAAACAGTACTAGTGTTGAGAGGTGATATTTTCCAACCCAAGTCTAAATAACAGTGTAATAGTAAAGCTGGTCAGTATCTGTGTGCAGTAAGCAATTCAAAGATATATCCCTGCATGCAAAGCATACAATTAAATTAATTCCCCCTGCAATCAACATGGTTTTGCCCAGGAGTGACTTTAAGTTCTTATTTTAAGAAGATTCTTAAGTGTGAATCAGGTCCTATATTGGGAGTATTAACCTTTATTTCAATTAATTTGGTTGGTGCGGTTATTTGCTTACTATTTACCTTTGATTTTAATAAAGAACGCTTATCTATTGTGTTAACTTCTTCAATCCCATTATCCAAATGTTCCTGTTGATACCTTTCATCAAGGACTTGTTCTCTCATTCTTTTAATATCTATCTTACTTGTTTCTTCTTTCATACAATTCCTTTTTACTCATTGGAATTGTCCCTTAGGGATGTTTTGCAACCAAGCATGTAACCCTTCGAAAATGCATTTTCGAATACACACAGTTAATTTTTGGCTGTGTTTATTTTGAAAATGTCACCAACAGGAAATGTATACCGCAGATTTGCCACAGGACCCGCTGGTTCCCGCTGTATCAACAGGTTAGTGCAGGGGATGGGATGTAATTAAGCAGGGTAGTCTTAGGGTTAGGCTGCAGGGAGGGGATGGATGGAAGAAGGTGAGACTTAGGGTCAGGCTGCGGGGGGATAAATTGGAGAAGGGGATTCTTAGGTATAGGCTGCAGGGAAGGGAGTTTTAGGGTTAGGCTGTAGGGAGGGAATACAGCTTAGAAGGGGAGTCTTAGGGATAGGCTGCGGGGAGGGAATAGAGCCTAGAAGGGATGAATTGGAGAAGGGTAGTCTTAGGGTTAGGCTGCAGGAAGGAAATTAATCGCATAAGGGGAAAGTTAGGGTCAGGCTGCGGTAAAGGGAAGGTTAGGGTTAGATTAATGAAAAGAGAGGATTAAGGTGAGAATTAGTATAAGAGTTGGGGAAATAGGTATTGGCGCTTACCTATCTGCAGCGGGTCAGGAAGTTTCAGTTGAGTTCACTAAAAATGTGGTGTCGTAAAAGACCCATTCGAAAAAGGACTGTTCTCAGCAGCGAACCACACCTATGTTTTATGATGGCCGATTGACATAGGTATGTAGGAGTTAGAATCTGTCAGCCTTCCTCTATGTAAATTCACTTCTCTTTTACTAATTTCAAATGGTATTGAGAGAGTCACAAAACAATTTCAGTTCCTCATCTGCCTCCCCATATGAAAATATATCATCAATATATATTTTCCAAATTACTAGATTTATCCCTGTACTATGGGTAATTGAGCCGTCCCATTTCACCCTAAACATAATTGCGTATGTAGGGCAAATCTGGTAAGCATAGCCATGCTTCTCTGTTAAAGTAATTATTATGAAGTATGGATTTAACACCTTCTTTCAAAAATTCCTGGAGGTCTTTAGTGATATACGTATACTCTAGGAAGAACATAACTTTCCAATGTTTTATGATGCTGTAGAGCAAGCATGTTAAATTCAAAACCTCAATTGGACCAAAAAAGTCTAAGATTGTGTGGGCCACAAGAAATATAAAAAGTCTCATATGCAAGTTTTCTCTAGCTCCCAGTAATTCCCCATTGATATGCCTCCAGCTTCCAGTAATTCTCCATTCATATGTCTCCAGCTTTCCCAGTATCCCCCGTCATGTGTTTTCAGCTCCCAGTATTCCCAATTACATCTACCCAGCTCCCAGTATCACCCATCATATGGCTTTAGCTCCACAGTATTCTCCATTCTTATGAATCCAGTTGCCATAATTCCCCATTCATTAGTCTCCATGCTTTCCTGTTTATACCTTACTTACCTTTGATGCCTTCCATCTCACCTCAGTGGTGCACCCCGTCTGCACCCCGTCTTCCAGCTTTTCTGTGTGATGCTGGCCGTAAAGCAATCTGTTTCCTGCTGTTAGCCGATGCAGCAATTATACTGCTTTGCTATCAACCGTCTTGTTTAACTGCTGTGGCGGCTGACAGCAGGCCCTTTTCAACAATGATCGCTGGACCCCCTGTTTAAGATGGGGATGCAAGATTAAAGCTTTGGGGCCATGAGTTTGACATGCCTGCTGCAGAATGAGGATGCATCTGGTGTAACCAATTTTTATCCTTCTTTCTACAACACCTCCTTTAGTAGAATATATGAAAGAGTCAGGTAGAGAAATATTACGCCAAAACATCTGTAAATAAATATATAGAAATGGGTATATGGTTGCTGGTCGAAAACAGCTGGATTGTGACAATGATTGAGCCGTCTGCTGAATCGTTGTTGTATCATTGCTGGAATTAGTATGTATTTCAACCCATTCCCAATAACGACAGGCTTCTGCGGCTGTGGCAGGCTGAGATTAGGGTTAGGGCTCAACAAAGGGGGCTTCGGGTTAATGCTTAAGGGGAATGTTAGGGGTAGGCTGCAGGTCATGGAGGGTTGGAGTTAGGACTCAAAGTAGGAGAAGGTTACTGTTTGGGCTCAAGAAGGAGAAAGTTGGGTTAGGGCTGAAGGGGAAGGTTAGGGAGAGGATGAGGAAGTGGAGGGTTAAGGTTATTTTTAGGGGAGGGTTAAGGTTAGGGTTAGGATGAAGGGCTTACCTGTCGCCATAGGGGTCTTCGGAACCCGCAGCACCACCGTCTTTGATAATGAAGAATGCAATTGCCAGCAGTTGCCATTGAACTGCCCCAGGATGGAAACCGTAAATAAGGGTCAACATATGCCAGCTACTTCTATGAATGCTCACTGCTGATAAGAGACCTGCAGAGCACATTTCCATGCAGCGAGCTTAGGTTTTTCAGGCTGCTTCCAACTCAGTAGCAACACTCTGTTTACTGTACATGGTTCCCATGGTTATTTATTTGTATATTCTTTGTTTTTATCTAGATATAAAGTGTTGTATTAAGTGTTTTTATGTATTATAATATTTAACATTATATACATTAATTCTTTATGCTCCTCTCTTTTTGTATGGGTATGGTTCGTTGCAAAAATGGCCCTTGAAAGGGGCGTTTTTCGACACCCCATTTGCTAAAATGTAACTAAACCGAAACTTCTTGCCCTCCAACAGACAGTAAAGTGCTGATCCCTATTTCCCTGACCCTAACCCTCCCCTTCCATTACCCTAATCTTAACCCCCCCCCTTCTCCACAGCCTGACCCTAACCTTCCCCTTCTCTGATCTATTTAGTCTTCACAGCCTAGCTCTAAGACTCCCTTCCCTGCAGCCTATCCCTAAGTTTCCTCTTCTGTGATCTATTCTCTCCCCACCAGCTAACCCTAAGACTACCCTGCTACACTACATCCCCTCCCCTGCAGTATCCTGTTGGTGTGTCGGGTACCGTTGGGTCCTGCGGCAGGTCTGCGGCATAAAATTCTAGTTGCTGACATTTTTTAAATAGACACAGCCAGCAATTAGCTGTCGCCTGTGAGTATTTTGAAAATGCTATTTTCACAACCCTTTCTGTATGGACTGGATGAGCAGAACCATTAAAACATTTTTTATTGGAAATCAGAGTCACTGGTGTTAGATTGCCTGTGGCTTGGACTGGGAGGATATGATTTTATAAGGAAGGACTTGCTTGGGAGTTGACTCTTAGGGAAAAGAAGGATTACTATAAACAGAGAATTTTAAGAAAACATTTTATGTATCATATGCTTTGAACATTGCGATCATTATTGTTGTCATTATTAGTTATATTAGGACTTGTATAGGTATTAAAAAATGAATATGGGGTATATTGCATAACCATCTAGTTTAGCATTGCAGTGACTAGTACCTTTGGTACATGATGGTGTATGCCTTGATTTTGCCTGAATTTGAATTGAATGTCATGATGGGGAAATGACCTATGCAGTACCCCAACATAATATTGCATACAAAGATCTTCTGGGAAACAGATTATAGATGGTCAATGACCAGGGGTGTATCTATGAGTCCAGCGCCCCTTGCAAAGTAAGGGAGTGGTCCCCTCCCCCAATTTGCAAGTAAATGAAAAAACTCCCATCATGTGCCTCTAGCACCTCCCACCCCAGTACTCCCATCATGTGCCCTCAGCCCCATTCCCCAGTACTCCAATCATATGTGCCTCCCGCCCCATTTCCCAGTACTCCCATCATATGTGCCTCCAGCCCCATCCCCATTCCCCAGTACTCCCATCATATGTGCCTCCAGCCCCATCTCCCAGGCTCTTGTATTTAGAAGCATCGTACAATACTGGTCATCTAGATGTGCCAATGTGTTGTGGAGCACAATCCATCACACAATCTAGCTTACGTTATATTTTATATAATAAGAAGACTATGCTTTTTACATAATAAATTGGTTTAAATAGAATTTCATAGTGAATTATAAGGAGTCCAGCTCCTATGACGGCAACAACCGCAAATCGTCACCTACCGTTTTTGAAGTTTGGTAAGAGGATGGCACAAGGCATCTGCACAAATGTCATTGACAGGGGCTTATCTACCCCTTGGCCAGGGGCGCCAGCCAAAGGGGGGCACCGCCCGGCGATGCCAGCCATGGCTAAGGGATAGATAGCGTCGCTTAGTGCAGGCAGCTCTGGTCTGGAGTCAGTCATATGCCTCCAGGATCCAGCACCCCACCTCCCTAGGTCTTCTTACCGAAAACCTAGGGAGGGGGGCGCTGGGTCCTGGAGGCATATGACTGACTCCAGACCAGAGCTGCCTGCACTAAGCGACGCTATCTATCCCTTAGCCATGGCTGGCATCGCCGGGCGGTGCCCCCCTTTGGCTGGCGCCCCTGGCCAAGGGGTAGATAAGCCCCTGTCAATGACATTTGTGCAGATGCCTTGTGCCATCCTCTTACCAAACTTCAAAAACGGTAGGTGACGATTTGCGGTTGTTGCCGTCATAGGAGCTGGACTCCTTATAATTCACTATGAAATTCTATTTAAACCAATTTATTATGTAAAAAGCATAGTCTTCTTATTATATAAAATATAACGTAAGCTAGATTGTGTGATGGATTGTGCTCCACAACACATTGGCACATCTAGATGACCAGTATTGTACGATGCTTCTAAATACAAGAGCAATCGATTAGTTTACTTTTTTGTATCTAAAGGTGTAAACAAGCTAATATACAGCAACTAATATTTATTTATATACAATCCATTTTTTAGGACCTTCATAGTAGAAATATTTTTCTTAAAAGTTTTTTTGTGGCATCAGAGATGATTTATCAAAAGCTAGGACACAGAAACACTGTATTTGAAAGATTGTTTAGTCCACTTTTTCACTATACTTTCAAATTATGTGAATCATAAAACTTTAATTAATTTTGCTAACAACCTGGTTGCACAATAAAAATTGCTGCTTTTCAGATTTTCAATGACAATTTTCTTGCAGTCGCTTGTAAGTTTGCTTGGTTAAAACTAGTAATAAATATGTCAAAATACCAGCATCTTGGTCGAAGTTCATAAGGTTCACGCTCCAGTGAGTTATACAAGTGACACAAATTGAACCTGTATTCCTATTCTACAAATATGGACAGGCTTAAAGCTAATTGCTTATACACTATTAGATACATTAATATAATGTGTCATCAACAGGGTGAATGGTCAGGGCAGTTTGTAGTTTTCCCGCCTTTTCCTTATGCTAAGTGTACAGCATTTGAATCAATTCAATATTGTAATTAGCATTTAACAGTTGTCATTTAATGTATTTTTTAACCCCAACACATTTTAAAGGATCTACAGTGAATTAGTACATCAATTAATAAAGAAGGTAATGTGTTTCGTTTGTTTAAAGAAGCTAAATCACAATATCTATGCAGTTGTCATTCTGTGGACCTGCTGTGTTCTTAGGCAGTAGACATTAGAACTTTGTGTCTTTTATGCTTCATAATCAAATTAACTAATATTCTTCAATTGTTCTTTCATTTATTTATTAACTATATTAATAAAATGTTTATACAGACTGTGTTAGAACAGATCATCATAAATTCCAACGTCAACTACTGCTACTCTTCACTAACTTTTTCTTGGACACCAAATATCTATATCTGATGTAATGGGGGCCTTAGAAGATGCCTGTTCTCTCATGTTTGATCACCACTCCCTCGCCATGCCCAATCGCTTACCAACTGCATTGGAGAAATGAAGTACAGACTAAAAAAGTCAATCATTTGTAAAAAAAAAATAATAGTTACTGACTAATATTATGTCTGCCAAAACATAACAGATAAGCTTTAAAGTACAATGTAGAGGCATTTTAGACCATCGGGTCTTATCATTTTTTTAAAAAAGGCATCAGTATCATAGAATGAGTATAGAGCAGCTATGTAAATGTAGGCTCTCTGTACTCTTTGACAGACTTTGACCTGTAGCATGACTGTTGTTGGAATTACCATAAGGGTGCAAACAACTACCTGTGATCTGCACCAGATCCAACAATCTTTCTAATGCAGTAATTGGTCCAGTGTTTACTAAAATAGTTCTATACTCTCTGCACAGTGAACAGAATATCCTAACACAAAACCAAACACTGCTAATGCAAAACAACAGGAACTAAATACATTCACAAAATGTATTTAAATGAACAAAATGAACGTTAGCTTAGTGATTAGGACTTGTGGCTTACAGCACTAAGATCATGAGTTTGATTGTTGGAATAGGCCTTATCTGTTTGAAATGTATATGTTCTCCCCTCTGTGTTTCTTCTGGGTGCTTCATTGCCTCCCACACTCTAAAACATGTTGGTTAATTGCCTGCTGACTAAATTAACACTAATATGTGTATGTATGTGATGTGTTAAGGAACCTAGAAAGTAGCTCCAATGTGGCAGGAACTGATGTGAATGTGAAATATTCTTTGTAAAACACTCTTATGGTGCTATATTAGAACCTATTAATAAATAAATAAATATGCAGCATTAAGAGACAGAAAGAGAGACAGAGTTATTATTATTATAATTATTCTTATTAATATATTAATATTAAGTTACATTACCAACTTCCGCTCAGTGTGGATCGCCAGGGCAGCCTAGAGTTTTCTCATGGATATTCTTAGAGCCTCATTTACTAAAGTCGATGTTGGCCAAATCACCCAAAGTCCTGGGACTTTAGCTGTTTTTGTCCCATCGTTGTATACACTAAAGCCAAAGTCCCAGGACTTGGGGCTTTTTCACAACCAACTCGACCAACATCGATCTACCCTCCCATTCCCAACTTTCTAATGTAAAAGATACACAGTGGATTCACTAAAGGAGATTTGACTAAATCGCTTCTAGTACGATCTGTAAGGGCTTGAAATTTTTTTTTACACCTGTGTGTGGTGCTTTCATAGAAAGTGACACACTTTGATAGAAAAACATAGTTGTCGTGTTTTTCACATAGTAAAAAAAACTTTAGATGCATTTTCTATCACTTATCCTGCCGACACATATACTACTATAAGGAAAGCATGGCCATGTGTTTGTGGCCATGCTAATCCTTATAGTTGTGTAAGCCTGATAAGTGATAGAATTCTACAATCAAATGTGTAATGTGTCCATCAAAAATGTAAAAAATTCCCCAAATAAACATTTCATCATTAGATGACCTAACAATACATTTTTAACCATGAATAAAATCTTTAAAAAATGTCCCTTACTGTGTAAATAGAATTGCATGGTGGCCACCGTTTACAAATGTACACCAAAGTGTATTTTTTGTAAAAAAAATGGTAAATTTTTTTTAAATAAAGTAGCGACTCACCGTTTAGCAGTCATCTGTCTTGGGATGACTTGCGACTCACCGTTTAGCAGTCATCTGTCTTGGGATGACTTGCTTGGATTTTCATCTTTTTGTGAAGATCTTCTTGAAATGTTGATCGAGGATGCTTGTCAGCTTGCTTGAAGAGGGTGGTCCGGTGCTTGCAGCTGGTCTTCGGCCTCTTCTGGCGCTTGCCACGATGTCCTCCTTCTTCTGTGTCCCCGCTACTAATGACCGGTCTGTCGCTAGAGGGCACACTTTTATAGAAAATATGACGTCATAAACACTAGAGCACTCACTAGAGCCCCATAATGTAGATGACGTCATATTTTCTATAAAAGTCAACATCGACGGCGAATCTAATTAGGAAAAGGAGAGGGTCTTTTTAGTTGCAAGCAATAGCATCCCCAGGTCCCAGCAGTGAATTTTGTAAGTGTTTCCCTGGACTATGGTTCTCTACACAGAATTTTTGTCCCTGGTTCACTGTTTAATGCTGTTGGTCATGTCCCTTAAGGTGTAAAGCTTACTATGCTGCCAGTGATTGAAGAGAAAGTAATGAAAAAATGGTAATTTTTGTGCAGGAAATACACGTATGAGAGACATTATGGCCTCTTTGAGTTGGAATCACAAAAATTGTAACCCCCCAGTAACACCCCCTTTCTTTACCAACATCACTCTCGTTGTTGGTCCTAGTTGGTTGTTTGCCACATTTGCACACAGCAGAAACACATCTGTGATAAATCTCATTCAATAATGAAACACCCAATACGAGAATAAGGAGCGTGCCTATAAATGACACCATTTCTTGTACTCACTCACAAAACCCGAGAATCAGTTTATAGTATTTGAACAGAAGACATCATTCTACCAACCTCTACCATTCCACTCTTACTCTACAGAAAGGATGTGAGACAATTTGGTCAGTACAGATTTATACGTAGGCTAATATGCACATGCTTTCTAAAATACCAATCTGTACACAATTTCTGCTAGGCTCCAAAAGCATGATTTCTGAACTATGGATCATCTAATCCCATCTCTATGAAAACCTTTTACATCCTTGTCCACATCACTTCAACATCCCGGAAAAAATAACCTTGCATGTTTTGTGATAATGGGCTGGATCCAGACTTAAGTAAGTGCTTAAAATGAGTTACTTCTGGGCTAAAGTTGAGTTGTTGTTTCCTATCCCAAGTCTAAATAACAGTGTAATACTAAAGCTGGTCGGTATCTGTGTGCAGTAAGCTATTCAAAAATATATCCCTGCATGCAAAGAATACAATTAACTTGACTCCTCCTGCAATCAGCATGGTTTAGCCCAGGAGTAACTAATTTCAAGCACTTACTCAAGTCTGGATCCAGCCCAATAAGAGAATGATAGGATTGTTAACCTTTGCTACCAAAAAATATTTATTTTTTTGTTGTGTGTTTGTGTTGTATATGTGTATGGGTGCATGAAAGCAGGTATGCTTGAAATGTATCAGGTGAGTATATAAGTGTGTGCATGTGTATCATGGAGATAGCTGTTTCACTACAGCCCATACGGTGCACCCTTTACTTGTCTGTTATAAACACCTGATTAAACATTGCACACAGTCATGTGTAACTACAAGGAACAAAAGAGAGGTCCGGCCCTCCAAACAAACATTATATAACACTATGGGCCTGATCCAGACCTACGACCGCAATCGCCCGCGAGCGTAGCGTACGTTCGCCCGGGCGTATAAACTTTCACGCCCATAACACTCCCATTGATTGTACCTGCTTACGGCGGCTGAACCCTACCCTAAGATTTTCCAGCGTACGTGCGAATTTTCGTACCGATACGCTGGTCGTACTGGGCTTAGCACGCCCATACTGTACAATTTAAATGGCTATCCCCGCCTCTGTGTAGTAACTCGAGCGTCCAGACTATCGTCGTACAAAACGCACGCCCCTTGAGCGAAAAATACGCTGAAAATACGCTCGCTGTTCGCTCATGTCCTTCGGTCGACCGGAAGTTGTCATACTGCACATGAGTAGTGCGTTTTTTTTCACTAAATTTTGGCTTACGATCGCTTGCGGCCGTAGCTCTGGATCAGGCCCTATGTGTCAGTACATACATAAAAAGGAGGTTTAGTTCACAATATAGCTATATTGGGTTAAGCTCACCTGCCCAGCATCAAGGCACCTCCTGCGAAAGAGCCACGCCTGGCTCGAAATGCGTCAGTGGGTAAGCGTACGGAGTAGCTGAAGACCACACTGCTATAAGACTTCTGAACTTTGCCTTCTCAACGCTACATCTAAGAGGATATTGGAAACCCGGGCCAATTTTCTAAAGGAGGACTTAGTTTCGATCATTATATATATCAAGTCTGGTACGCATTGATTCTGGTACGCAGGGGGGATGATAGTTGGGCTGTCATATTTATTTTTAAAATGTATTGTTTTTACTTGTTTTTAGCGTTTGTGATGTATTAATAAATACGTTTTTTTTAATTACATACTACACTATATGTTTCTCTTCTCTGGTTCACTTTTACAAGTGTTGATTGAAGAAACAGAGAAGGTACAACTTGTTACTTTTATCAAGTCAATATTTCTCCCCAAAAGCTGCCTGTAATTTTAATCCAGCATTACTATTTATTCATTGTACTATATACTCATTGGACGGATATTTATTTATTGTACCGATTATTTAGTAAAGTACACTGTTAGAAATGTATTTGATATTTACTGAGCGCTAGATTATTTTAGATTAATTTTATATTCTGCTTTGATTTAATGTGGGTAGGTAGATTGCCATTATAATTTCAAAACAATAGTCCTTTACCACTTAGATTCTGACATATCACAGATGCTGCAAGAGGTGACGATTATAGGACTAGATCCAGCGTCTGAAAATAAGAGAAAAACTGATGGAAATTTACACATGAACAAATCTAAGGGGAAACAAATTCATTTTATTCTTTGTATGGAGGGAGAATACTTTGCTTTTGATTTTTGAACACAGATACTTAACATCTATACTTTTAAACTGTTATTTGGACTTGGGCTGGGAAAACATCACCTCAACTCTAATATTGTTTGCAACAGATAAAATTTGTCTCCCCTGCAATTAAACATGGTATGACCAATGTGTATCTTTTCCTTTTATATTCAAACTCTGAATCCAGTCCATAGTCATTATCATACAGTGCAGTCATTTGTAATTACGATTTCATATATGAAATGGAATTCAGTAGAATTTACTTTGAATACATTTTCCTTACTCTTGCTGTATGCACACAAGCTGCATATATCCTATGTATAGCAGCAGAACCCCCAAGTCCATTTTCACCCTTTTATCATCCACACATCCTGCACTCTACGCTGCTGCAACATACACACTTAGTATAAACCACCACTGAAATATCATATATTTAATTCATCATTTTGATAGCCTTACAGAAAAATTGATGCATTTTCTTACATGTAATCAGGTCTTTATGTAATTTTGATAGAACTTTCCACACTAGGCAGTTCATATGCAAATCTAATTAATGCCATAGTGAATAGATGGGTCAAGGGGATCAATTGTATTGTTAGAGCCAGTGAACCATGAATTAAGATCTCAGGATGATAAATTAATCATGTTTTACAGTATCTCAAATATATACTTACCGAAGATGAATATTTAATTGGAAGTGGCTTCAAAGGCATTTAAGGACTGCTGAAAGGATAATTATGAAAACCACATATTATCTGAAAATATATGGATTTCTGATAAAAAGCCTTTTAGTTGCTATGGTGAACAAAGGCTTCATTTTCTTAACCTCTGAGTGATGACATGTTGTTGACACATATGCTGATTGGAGCTCAATGGGTTTTCTTTATTACCTGCCTTCTAAGATCAAACCAACAATTCTGTATTTAAAATAAATCAAAAATATAATACATTATAATATATCTGTTTTCTGCATGAGTCTCTTGATGTATTTATGAGAGAAGAAATCCTAGTGTAGCATACAGCTAGTATGAAATGAGAACTAATATAAATGCACTATCAAACATAAATATACAACATTTGATACATCTGTTTCATTGAATGTGTATTTTCAACATTAGACTATGAAGAGCCAGAGATGCTACACAGCAACAAAGGAGATTGCCCACGGTGACAAATTAGTGGTAGGCAGCAAAAACTGATTTAAATGGTTTTGATATAAAATAATGTAAATGAAGCAGATCATTGAAGACCACCAAATGGTCTTTTATTTACCTCAATTTACATTAGATTGCAGAAGCCACACATCCTTAGATGAAATTTGGTCCAAACTGTTTTACATAAAATGTGCTCTCTCTTTTTCTTCAGACTGAGATTCCCATGTCATTCCCCTGTCAATTGTATTCCACTATTCTATTACCAATGTCAGTTTTGCATATTAGGGAACTACAAAAACACTTAAGAAGCTTGTGCTTCTTAAGTGCGTAATTTGCCAAAATGACCTACTACACATGCGTCGTAGGCCATTTATGCAATCTACGTACAAGTTTGGTAAGTAGATTGCATCCCTGCGGTCTTTAAAGACCACGGAGCACTTTAAGTAGAAAGAGGCAACATAATGCCGCCTCGGGGTATACTTAGGAAGAAGTGGGAGATGGAGAGGCAATATCCGTACGGACATTGAGCCAGATCCAGAACAACGCTTGTGAGCGAATTTACGCGTGGCGGAAGCGTAAAATCGCCTTTTGGTAAGTACTGCTCCTTACCTGGCTTCAAAAGAAACTTTGCAGACAAGTGACCCCAGCACCTCAGGTAACTGACCCTAGGATCAAAGAAGTTTTAATATTTTGTCGAAATTCATACTTTTGCATATTTGTGATAACCCCAAATTTGAGAAAAGTATGACACTAGCTCCTGTTGGTAATACTTGAAATTTTGGAGTTGGTGGCATGTTTGGTAAGGGCATTAATAAGCCAATGGGCACGCGTACCTCATACCTAATGGTTATTTGAGACATCACTCATAAAGCCAAGAATGTGAATATTATACTTGTATAAGTGGTAACCGCTCAGAGGCAGAAATATGGTTTTTTGGTTGTAGTTATCAAGATCAGATGGGTAGGTCCCAGAATCTCAGACCAGCCCATACTAAGGTCACAGCCTGCTGACCTATCACCTCTCCTTGTCAGGGGGAGAAGAGATAGTTAGATAAGGTGTATTTAAATATGGAATGTGGTAACGGCTCCGGTTAGTTTCATGTGAGGTCCAAATTGCAAGTCTGGTGGGATTGTGCAAAGTTTCTGCTAAGCCTCTAGCTAGGATTTAATTTCCACAAAGGTGATTATTTTCTGTTATTTGTTCTTTTTTTTTGTTTAAATTGCTTGTATGTATTGTCTTTTGTTTTTTAACCATGTATTGTTAAATCCTTTTTTATGTAATAAACATTGTACTTTTTGTATACATTTTTCATTTATTTTGCCTTGTTCTTGCCATATTTGTTCTGAACCCCTTAGTCTCTGAAGAAACTTTACTGCTTTTTGGCTACTGTAACTCATAAGAGGAATTGATAACTCACGAGGTGATAATTTCTATAACAGTGGAGTCACAGGGAGATAGTTTCCGTCCAGTGGGTAATAACTGTGTTGATAGGTTCATGTTGACCTTTAAAACGCTGGTGGCAGCTCGAATATTTGGGGTAAAAATAGAGATTTACCATAATAGAGGTGGGTGGTGCTAGAATATTAATGTGGATTTAGAGATTAGATTGCGTAAATTACATACCACGCATGCATAGTAGGTCATTTCCTAAATGAGCACACTTAAGAAGCCACAGCTTCTTAAGTGTGAGTCCGGTCCAACATTCTTTATACTGAATTAACACAAATCTAAATAAATAAGAATAAATAATCTGCTATTGGATGGAAACAAAGCTTGAGAAAATGCTGAAGGCTCCCAGACCTGTTCCCATTCGGTATCTATTCTTCTAAATTCTTTTAAACATGTCCCCAAATACCACACATTGCTTTATACTACTATAATGTTTAACTACAATCAACATGTCATTTAATTACACTTTATAAAGGTTTTAAACACTGATCATCCCTTGGCTCATAACAACATGGGAACTATTTGATAAATTTGTATTCCTTGCTGCCTGTAATTGTATTTTATCTAATAGAGGGTACAGAATTCAGGCAGCGTAAAATCGATAATTATAAATTGTTAAATAAATATAATGATGGGCTAAGTCTACTTATAGTGGTGAGAGATGACATATTAATTAATGGTAAAGAAATCCTTAACTGAAGTCACTGACTTGGAATGTCTAGGTTTTCTAATAGCAAACACCATTTAATGCATTATTTTCTGAAAATGCAGAGCTGTTAGCATAAAGAAAATATAAAGCAGTTATGTTCACACTGCATAAGGCATATGAAATCAATGTTTAACTGACTTTACTAATTTTCAATTTCTTATGATTTTAAATATCATAATTAAGAAGACACATTCTTTTTTTTTGGGGACATCTCTGATCAATAACCAGAAAAATTACCTTGTCTAGATTTATTATAGACTAACTGAAATACATAAGTTAACTCCAGGCCAGCATACGTATATTTAGGCAAATATTTAATATAAAACACAAGGGGCTGCATCCAGACTTAAGTGAGTGCTTGAAATTAGTCACTCCTGGGCTAAACCATGTTGATTGCAGGGGAGTCATATTTCCTCTATTGCAAACACTAGTAGAGTGAAGAGTTGATGTTTCCTATCCCAAGTCTAAAGAAAAATGTAAAAATAAAGCTAGTCACTATCTGTGTGAAGGGGGTAGGAAAGAAAATTTTCATGGGGGTAGGGGGGGGGGGCAAAAGGCCAAGGACTACTGAAGCCCCTTTTTCATGAGGTGCTCCAGGCACCATGAGCCAGATCCTGACCCCCATATGCTGTATAGTTATGCAGCCATAGTTTGAAATGCACACCCCCTGCACTCCCCGATGTTGGTAGGAAATCTGGATAATTACATGTTCAGATAGCTACCTTAACTTTTTCGACTAGGTCTGCGGCCAAACGGCCTATTCGTAACGGGGCCTTCCCAGTCACCTCATTTAAATGGCCATCGTAAATGAGGGGTCAGCCCTTCTGCATACTTACTGACATACATAACTAATACCCCTTTCACACTGGCATGAAAAACCCGAGTTTTTTAGCAAAAACACGGCATTTTGCAAAAACTCAGGTTTTTGGTGGTAATGTGAAACCGGCACTTCCGATAGAAGGGTTTTTCCTGTGTTCAACCTGGGAAGGGTGGCAGTGTGAAAGTGCCCAAGGGTTTTTTGAACCCGAGTCTTTCATACTTACACCTGATTGGACACATTTTCGCGCCGCAGGAATTGTGATATCATCCAAAGTTGCCTGGTGTGGTCAGTGTGACAATGGCACATTGGAGAGATGATGAGGTGCAGGAGCTCTTACAAATACGCGGAGAGGAAGAAATAAAAAGCCAAATCTCTGGTACAGTGAAAAATGCATCTATTTATTCAAACATTGCAAAGCTTCTGGAGAAAAGGGGGATCAGCAAAATGCAGCAGCAGGTGGTTAATAAATTAAAGGCCTTGCGCAAACAATTTTCCAAAGTCCATGATGCGCAAAAGAAAAGTGGCTCAGGTCGCATAAATTGGCATTTGTATGAGCTCTGCAATGCTATCTTTGGCAATTCTGCTACATGCAATTCTGTCACATTGTCCTCCTGAATTACGGCAGCAAAAGAGAAGTCCTTCTCACAAAGCAGCTTCGTGGAGTCCAGAGCAATATCTCCAATTCTGTTTGAGGAAACATCTCTAGATTCTTCTTACGCTGATGAAGACAGCTCAATAGAGGATTGTTCTTTTACGCAGAGTACCTCAACGGAGTGCCAGTCAGCATGTGCCACTCTGCCACCGAAACCCAGTTCCGGCAATCCGATGTCCAGCCAGGAGGAACCAGGAACATCCACAGAATTACGTGGGAATGGTAAGTCCTTTTACTTGACAGATTAATGTTTGTAGGGCTTTTTGGGTGGTTTTAATGTCCTTCATAGCTGTAGTAATGTCCATATTTGTTTGCATCTTTATATTTAACCAAAAATTCCATATTTTCCATGATTGATCATCAATATAAATATCAAAAGTTCATATTTTAAGTCCCAGATTGATAGAAATCAGAATTAGAAAAAACTAAACGCGAAACTATTAAAAAACTAGAATTTTTTTTAAAAACCGTACAATACAAACAATTTAACAACCAGAACAGATGTAAAAAGAAAAAACATAACAGGGGAACATTTTCATAACTAAACCAGATGTCACAGTGTGCAACAAATGCAAGAAGATTGAGGCCTCAAGCATAATGCATTACAACACTGCTTTTTAATATTGCACCAGATCCTAATAAACGCACACATATTATTGCAGTATACTAATGTTATATTTTGTACCCTCAGTGTTCAATGTGCCAAAGAAGCGGAAGCGGATGAATCGCGTAGAAATGGCAATAAAGGCCATGACGGCCGTCATGTTCGAACAATTAGCAGAGATGGACCAGAACATGCAGAACACAGATGATAAGCGCATGAAGCTCTACTTTGAACATGAACAGCAACTGCAACAGACTTTCCTGGAAAGGATGACATCCCTAAGCCATGAAAACATGCAAGCAAACATGCAAATGATGCAGGAAACCCAGGAGGTAAACATGTGCATGATGCGTGAGATGATACAGGCAATAAAGTCAAAAAACCAACCCACTCTTCTGCCACAGCCTCCACCTCCACCATCACCATCACCATCCTGGAAGTATCAGGAAGAAAACTATGCTGAACATAGAGGCAATATTTTTCCTGCACATGAAACCCCATATTCCAGTGCACAACCCACAATGACATCAACACCACAGCCAATAATGCAACATCACTATGCTGGTGCACCAAATACTGCCCATCAGCAACCCAGTATACAACCCAATATACTACCCCAGGACAATGTTACACTGTCCTCTTATTGCCAATTATAAACGCATTATGTGTTTTGTTGCCATTTTCTACATTTAAATGTTAAAGCTCTTACTTTGGTTGTATGTTTTGCTCTTTTATATTGAGTGTCTTAAAAAAAATAAGACTGGCTCTTATTATATTATATTGTATTTGTTTTTTTTGGTTACTAAAAACTACTTTTGCTAAGATGACACATTAGCTATTGATGGATATCAAAGTGTGTTGAATAAAAACACTTTTTTGAACCAGTAAGTCATATACTGAAGAAACGCGTCTAAGTGTGCGTTGACCACATCCAGCAAACTTCCAGCATATCCAGATTCTCATCATTTGCCAAAATAATGAGTGGTAAAGGAGTGGAAGAAACGCACAGATTAATCTTTAATACCCTATCTGAGCCAGTCAATAGAGAGAGCACTCGGGGCTATAACCTACGTTCGCCTCCTTACTTGGAGCGGCACTGCAATACACGGGAACCCGCTACAGTGGCCACTGTTTTGTGGGGACTGATTACCGGAACACAGTAGCACTCACAGCGGACCGAGGATAATACAGCATCGGCTTGCAGCCAGATGAAGAAGAGTCAATATCAACGGAACTGTGAGTCATCAATATCATTACTGTTGAGTAAGAGACAGATAATAAGCAAGCCTGGTATATTCAGGATGCAAACAGTAAGAATTTACATCAACAAGTGACATCACAGCTCCTATTTTATTATCATATCAGAGGAAATAGTGTTGAACCGAAACTCACCTGCCAGTAGAGTCTATATAATTGTATATGTGCCAAGGATACTCTGTACAGGACTGATACATTTATCAACATTGTTTCTACCTAACACTCCAAATTCTTGCTATTACCACAAGTCATCAGTGGTTACAAGTGTATATATACAGTGTATCCCATTGCACCTGGAAAAGGAATTTAGCCCCCCTGTATAGAGCCACAGAATTTTTTAAAATTACGTACAACCAAACTTATTGCTGGATTATTTTGGAAGAATATTATTGATATATTGATATTTGGGGCCCCAGATACAATTTATATCGTCAATTGATAATTAATAACGCTGTATTGGTCTGATTTTATTTTATTTTATATTTATTTTTATTCTATTAGATTTTATTGTTTACTTTTTTATTATATTGTACATTTATATTGCTATTTTCTATATTTTATTATATGGCTTGGTTAACTCTGTTATATTTTATTATATGGCTTGTTGACATATGCTGTTCTATTTGTATTAATAAATTGCTGAGCATACCCATAGCGCAATCCTTGTATATAGTTATTTGTTTTTTTGGAGGAGTTGGTCACTCCTAGGATTGCTGCTGAGTATACTTTATTTTAGCGATTTTTTATTTCACACCAGTGTCATTGGGATTGCCACCCTCACCTGGCGCTGATAGTTCTACCTGAGGAAATCTCCTAAGGTAGTTCATCCACATTATACAACAGCAGGCAATATATAACCATTTCACATTTTCTATACTAATTACAGCATCATCAGGTAGTAAAATTGGAAATCATCAGTATCCATATAACATGATAGGGTCAGAATAGGGCCTGCACCTAAATATTGCTTCATGTACAATCCTGTAAGAAATTAGGTGTAAGTAGCATTTACAAATACAATAACACTTTAAAATTAATCGATTTACCTCTCTTGGAAACAAGTATCCAGCTCTTTCCTCCTCAGCCAGATGGTACAGTTCGGAATTGGCCAAAACACGGGCATCATGGGAGTGTCCCGGCAAGCCAATAAAAACGTCCGTGAAACTATGGAGGACAATACTTTTAGAATTCAAGAACTTCAAGCATGTAAACGTTATAGGCAAAAATGCTATACCATAAAAGGCTTACTAATACTTGTGATCCACAACAGCCTGTAGAATAACCAAATGCCAGCCTTTTTGATTGTGGTAATCCGCAGGGTTCTGTGTCGGGGTGATGATGGGGATGTGTGTCCCGTCAATGGCTCCAGCACACTGCGGATAACCACGTCTCAAGAAGCCGGCCATTGTTTCATCCAGACGCTGTCCATGAGGCAAACAGATGAAGCGAGGGTACAGTTCTTGCAGCAATGTTTCCGTTCACTTCACGCACAAGATTGCACACGGTGGAAATTCCAACGCCAAACATGCTTGCGATGGTCCGGTACTCGCCAGGTGTTGCATACCACCACAACACTATAGCAAGCCTCCTCCATGGTGGGATGGAAATCCGTAATCTCGTGTGCTGTCTGGACAATGCAGAGGAAATCAGATCCAACACATAGTAAAAGGTACCACGTGACATATGAAAGTGCACCATCCACTGGTGGTCTTCAAAAGCTTCCACAGTCGCCCAGAAAGCTTCACCGTGACCACGGTCTCTGGCCCACACATTTCATTCTGTCAGGGTGCTGAACCTCAAGATGGACATAAGGCTGGACCTGATGTACATCCTCCTCCTGTGCAAATATTGAACACGAGCGTTCTGCCTCTCCGCCAAAAACAACGCCCTTCTCCTCTGCAATAAGCACTGTAACGTCTGCCACAGTTTCAGCAGTTGCAGAAAGGTAAGATTTGCTGTTGAATACAGCAAATAAATCCACAACACAATCATGTCAGGGTCACTGAGCTGCTGCTCGTTAGCCATCATGAAAGTAATGAAAATAAAATGGTCATTGCATGCTGAGATCATCAGTCTGTGCAAGGGTTATGTCCCCTTTAAATGAGCTCATTTATCCTAGCCAATCCAAGCTCCTATTTGGGGTGATTGACAGTTTAATGCAGGGGAAGACCCGGGTAGTTTGGAGGTAATGTGAAAGGGACAGACCCGGGAAATTCCCGGGTTTTTGGTGGACTTATAACGTGGTTATGAGAAACACACAGAAATGCTCCCAGAGTAGTCCCGGGTACAAATTCCCGGGTTTTTCAAAGGTGGTAATGTGAAAGCGTATTAGTTATGTACGCCAGTAGGTATGCAGACAGAACATCTGGCGTGCACATGCGCAGATGTTCCGAGACAGGGGACTTATACAAATGACTTGAGCAAGTCCCTCGTCATACATAGGTCAGGGTCTGGCACCATGGATCTACGATTCTTAAGGCAACCGCTATCTACCCGACGATCTGGCAACAATGGGCCTGATCCAGAGCTACGAT
Organism: Limnodynastes dumerilii; assembly: GCA_011038615.1. Lineage (NCBI taxonomy): Eukaryota > Metazoa > Chordata > Amphibia > Anura > Limnodynastidae > Limnodynastes > Limnodynastes dumerilii. The sequence continues at coordinate 48,787 of WWET01002051.1, forward strand.
GTTACACTGAGCGCTGTAGCACTCAGCGTAACATCGGTGCTCTGGCCCGACACTCCCCCTGTGCGGGCGTATGGCACCTTCCTTACGCCGGCTGAAGGCTACCCTAGCTTCGCCCGGCGTAAGGAAGGGGCCATACGCTCACACAGGAGCGTATGGCCTCCAGAGCACCGATGTTACGCTGAGCGCTACAGCTCGTACCTCTGGATCAGGCCCAATGAGACTGCAGAGGCAGACAGCATACTGAGGGACCATTCTCCCTCCCCTATGCCCAAGTGTCAGGCTTTCAGTGCCTGGTGGCGGTACTAGCAAAGAAACTGGTGCTATAGGTGGCAGATGAGGCACAGTGCTAAATCCCGCATCTTTCCAGTTAATGGTGTCCCTCTCTCTAATTTCAATTTTTCTCCAGAGAGACACTGGGACATTTTAGGTGGAGTGGGAGACTGCTCTTGAGTCTATTGCTGGTGGTGAGCTGGAATACATCTGGTGCAATGAAGCCACTCTGTAGCATCGGTGATTGAGGCAAGTACTTCTCTTCAACCTAGAGCTTTGCAGGGCCAGATGTATTTTAGTACAATGCAATGTAGCACAGATAGAACACATAAATTGCGCATGGAGTCAGGCCGCACCCCACACCCCTCTATCCCTACCGTACAGAATAATTAATTCCCAACCATCTTAATTCAATTAGGAGATACTATATAGGATCTGCACATATATCAGAATTATACATTTAGCAGCTGCAGCTGATGCAATTTTTAATTAAGAACTTGTTTTTTCTGTTCTCTTTTTTTCTTACTGTGTATGTAGAAATTAGATTGTTTATTCCTACTGTGTTCACACTCCTGAGACACATTAACAGGATAAATTGGAGTAGCTTCCTGTAGCTACCTTGAAAATATCCAAATAATCTATAGTTCCAAATAAAAATTGAAGGTAACCTATTTAACATTGATATCATTTCATTCCTGGCAGCTCCCAGCAAGTTCTGTAGCATATGAAAAAATTGTTTGCATTTTTGGAGCTTTCGCAAAAACAATGCCTGAAAATCATTTTGAATAGACTCTGAGTAATATCTACTGCCAGAGGTGTTCACAGTAAAGATATTTATACATTTCCAGGAACTAAGTAGACAAAGGAAGGGCTACAAGATGAAACATTCTGTTCACAGCAAATCTGTGCATTTATAAGCTGTCAGATCCAGGATGAAATAAAAGATTTCTGAATCTATCTGAAAACATCCAGAATAATAATGAAATAAAGTTACTACAACAATAATGACACTAGCCCTGATCCAGATCTGACCATACCAACTGGCGTGATGATTCTCTGCGTGATTTGCTACTGCGCAAACTCATAACTGAAGAATACGCAGGGACATTCCATTTAGATCGTAATGGAACCCTTGCCACAAACCGTGGTACTTACCACATCAGGAGTCAACTGTCTGCTGTCCTTTCTGGCCATTACCATACTTCCAGGACTATTTCATGAGTACTGCTATCTTGGAATAATCACATGACTTGTTCCAGTCCAGCTCTAGGAATCACATGAGCAGGTTATCCAATACTGGTCATGGGTGTTCTATTTAAACCCAGAGCACTCTATCCTCAGTGCCAGAACAACTTGGTCATTCAAGGTGCCTGGTTCCTGTTTACTCCTTGGGAAATCTCTGACTGCAGTCTTCAGCTTGCAGCTATCAGCCTGCAAAACCAGCAAGCTGTAATCAGCCTGATTATCCTAGTCAGCAGTGAACAGTCTGCAGATTACTATTCCAGCTTCAGTCCTCTGCTGTCTGCAGATTGTTATTTCTCGACCAGTCCAGATCAAGTCAAGTCCTGTTCCAGTTCATGTTTTCTGGTCCAGTCCAGGTCAAGTCCAGTCCTGATCCAGTCCAGCCCAGTCCTGGTCAAGTCCAGTCCAGTTTAGCTAAGCTTATCAAGTCTAATCCAGTCCTGGTCAAGTCCAGTCCAGCTAACCTTATCAAGTCTAATCCAGTCCTGGTCAAGTCCAGTCCAGCTAAGCTTAT
>WWET01002051.1:92917-113237 GCA_011038615.1 Limnodynastes dumerilii
ATACGCCCGCACAGGGGGAGTGTCGGGGTAAGTGAACGCTGATACGCTGTGCTTTAGTAAGCACAGTGCATCGGCGTAGTTCAGGATCAGGCCCGAAGTGCTGTCGTTCCTATTCATGGCTGTGTGGTTTCAACAGCAAGGGCCAGATTTACTAAGATGTGGGTTTTGAAAAAGTGGAGATGTTGCCCATAGCAACCAATCAGATTTTAGCTCTCACTTTTTTTTTTTTTACATACTAGAAAATGTCACCTAAACTCTGATTGGTTGCTATGGGCAACATCTCCACTTTTCTAAACTCGCAGCTAGGTAATCTATCTATCTATCTATCTATCTATCTATCTATCTATCTATCTATCTATCTATCTATCATCTATCTATCTATCTATCTATCTATCTATCTATCTATCGCTCCTTGCCGTTATACGCATGATCAATAGCACCTACTCTATTGTGCCGCTACTACGCATGTGCATGGATGGGGAGCAGAATAGTTCCTCCCCAGGTGCAGGGAATACTTTTTCCCGTCATTTTGATGGGCCTTTCACTAGTTCAATATCATTTCTGTCAATCAGCTTCCATGGCAAGTGTTTTGGACACTTTTTTCACTGTATAACTCATGGAACTTCCAATGTCTTCATTAGTTTTTCTAATGAGGTTCAGTGCTGCCTTTCCTTTGCATGGCTATCAACCATGTGCTTTCAAACTCTTAACTCTACCTTTCCTGCTTGGTTAATACAAACATTTACAGGAAATGCAGGATAGTTTTTTTTTACCACTATACCGGCACACTCAAAGATGGCAGCTGATCCTAAAAAACTGGGGTTCACACCTCTTACCCCTCTTATCCTACACTGGACACAATCTCAACTAAAGGTAAGTACAAAAAAGAACAATGGGCCGTATCCAGAACTACAGCCGTCTTCCATGGACGGCCGTAATTCACTGAACAGTAGCTACTGCGCATGCGTATCGTTTTGATACGTAGATTGCGTATATGTGGTCTTTTAGACAGCATATACGCAATCTAAGTATCGAAACGATACGCAGATTACGTACAATAGCTACTGCGCATGCGCAGTTCTGGATATGGCCCAATGTTACACAGGATCTAAGTGCCAAGTCTTTTAATGATATATCTAAATAGAGTGGAATCTCTCCTTACTCACAGTATATAAAATAAAGATTGTAATGTCTCCAGTGGTTCTTCTTTCATTTTATGACTCTGGTATTGTCTGAAAGATTCCCACCACGTGACACTTCTTCACAATAGATTTCTTCTCTTCCCAATCAAAAAGTGGTTTTCACATAGGAGGAAAAACAACAGATGCCACTGTAATGTGGTATGATACTGATATTTGGCAACCTTTCATAATAGTCACACTCACCTTTCAGGTGTCCTTTGACATCGCCATATCTCAATAAACTCCTCCTCCCAATCAGAAAGTGGTTTTTCACATAGAAGAAAAAACAACAACATCCGCCACCATAGGTATGAATAATTATATTCAGGAACCTTTCACAATAGTCACACTCACCTTTTAGGTGTCTTGTGACATCAGCATATCTTAATGAACTCTTCCTGGGTTATTGTTCCCTGTGTTCTTCTCTCTATATTAGGTGTCTTGATGTATTCTCCTAGTGTGGATTTTTCGAGGCTTCTGCCTTCTTCACAAATAAAGAGATTCCACTTTATTTAGATATATCATTTGACTTGGCACTTAGATCTTGTGTAACACTGGCCCAGAGCCTAAGTTAAATACGACAGGGGACTTAAGAAAGTCATTCGTGTAAGTCCACTGTCATAGAATATCTGTGCATGCTCACGCCAGATGTTCCGTTGAGTACTTACAGACGTACATAATTTTGTTATGTACGGCAGTATGTACGCATAAAGGCCAGACCCATTTGATGGTCATATCGCCGCCATGCAGGCGGAGATAGCCATGTAAATGAGGGGTCAAGGGCGGGGAAACCCCGTTACGACTAGGTTTGTGGCCATACGGTTGCAGACCTAGTAAAAAATTTGGATACATAAATGTCCAGATTTACTACCGTCTGCAGGGAGTGCAGGGGGCGGGCACTTCTTGCTACCTGCACATGCCTACAGACCCCTGCACGCACATAAAGCATGCAGGGGTCTGGATTTGGGCCATTGCTCTTATTTATTTACAGGAAATGCATTATTAGTAAGACTGGGTGTTCTTGCTGAGGTCTAAGAATTACGGACCGTATTCAGAGATCCGCCGGCAATCGCGCCACAAATATACGCATCTAAGTGGCAGGTCGGAACAGGTTACACCCACCAGAATAAACAGTCACTCCCCTCGCAACCTCCGGCCGGACCTAAACTTCCACCTCCATAGACTTGCCCTAACTGGCCGCACTCACTTCCGACCCTTTGTGTATTAGTTGCGTATATTTAGGGCCCTAACTCTGTAAGCGCGCCCACTTTCCCTCATCTAAATGCTTCCCCCGCCCATTTCTATGCAAATTCTTAGGTCCGTATATTTCCGCAGCACTTAGGGTCGCATTAGTCACCGCCCGATTCACAAGTCCGACCTTAAGGCATTTCCGACCTTAACTTCAACGTACATGGCATTGCACTATTACTACGCATGCGCAGTTGATGCAAAATCGATCCGACTCTAAATATATGCAAGGAACTATCGTTAGTTCCGGATCTCTGAATCAGGCCCTACACCTCTAGTGATGTATTTATTGATGAAGGATGATCTCATTATTGGGGTCTTTCAGATTCAATAATAGACTTATATTTGTACTTCTTTGTGCTACTGGCAGCTTGCCTGTATATCTACCTGTTTGCCAGCATGACATTTCAAAATCCAATTTTCTACCTTTTCTTCTTAATTAATGCAGACATTCACTTAGTAAATTCAATCCAGCTTGCATTGGTCCAAGAATTACACCTCTAGTAACATAAAGGCCTGAACAGTGTGATCTTTGGGTCAGTTGGCAGTGGAAGGACTTCCAAAAACCAACGCTGACCCAGTATTTATATTACTGGTGAAGTCTTGTTGGAACAATAAAAAAGGGGGTTGTACCACTTTAAAGCGCTAACAGCCTGCTGCAATCACCCAACTCCAGGAGGTGCCTACCTCCTTATTTGTTAGACAAAGAAAAAACCTGCAGAGAGTTGGATAAAAGCGCTGGTGAGGTGTATCATAATGTCACAAATACTAAATGGCAACAATGGTAATTGATTAAAACATATAGCAGCATATAGGGTAAATGAGATGTTTCACAAGTCCTGAGCAGCGTTGAAAGTGGTAGGGGCAACTTGTTTTCAATGTGTTTCAGGCTCCAACCATAAGTGAAATGAAATAAAAGAAACAATTAGAAGTGTTAATGAAAACAACCAAATAGACACACTGCCCAGTAAAAACAATGTTTACTAATATAAATCTAAAATACACATATAGCAACAAATCAATAAAAGACAAATGGAAATAAATAAAAATCATCCAGGCACACTCCTACCCCGGTGAGTGGGTGGTAAAAGGGACAGAGCCAACAGTCTTTTGGACCTGCAGGAAGGGACGTCTCCACCACCTGTATTCTAAAGAGCGCTGTGATCAGTCTACGTATACTGGAGCTTGGAGGAAGCCTGAAGATGCTTTGAAGACCAGATCAGCTTGACATGTTTCGGAGTAACCCCTTTATCAAAAGCATTGGAACAAGCCTGAAAATGCCAGAGATGGTTAATTAGAGTTGACTTTGGTAGAGTATTTACAGTGGTTTTGTCCTCATCTACCATAGTCCTTAGTAGTGAAAGAAATCCTTTGGGATTTTTGGGGTCTATTAAATTAAATTGTACACTTAAACTGATCTGACATTGTCTTGCTCTACACCGTGTTATGGGCATCATCAATTTTATTCAATTTAATTTAATTTACCTAATCTTGTAATCATCTATGTAATCATTATAAAATTGACTATCTAGACCTTGTTAAGTGCATGAACTTAGTTACACCTGGGCTAAACCATGTTTATTTCAGGGGAGTCATATTTCATCTGCTGCAAACAATTTTAGAGTAGAGAGGTGATGTTTCCTATCCCAAGTCTAAATAACAGTGTGATAGTAAAGCTGGCCAGTATCTGTGTGCTGTAAGCAATTTAAAGATATATCCCTGCAGGCAAAGTATACAATTAACTTGACTCACCCTGAATTCAACGTGGTTTAGCCCAGGTGTAACTAAGTTAATGCACTTAACAAGGTCTGGATCCAGCCCAATGTTGGAAAAACATCTACACAGTACATGATTTTACCTTTTAAAAAAAACATATTAAAGGAAAACCAAAACATAAAGCAAAAACCATAACAACAAAATACAAAAACCATAACAACAAAATACAAAAATGGTTTTAGAACTAAAACAAACTAAAGGTATTTTCCCACATTTCTTATAAGAACCGACACTAGACTTTTGGTTCCGGCGGGGATGCGGTGAGATGCAGCTCCCGATAGCTCCGCTGTAACCACAGTATACTTTGCGACATATCAGGCAGGAAACCCCAAAAAAACAAAAATCATACTATTTCCCTATCTGACTCCCCTAACTTTGCTTCTCTGGGGGACAATCTTTGGACGAAGAGGCTCACTATACATCCACTTGGGTACTGCTGAGAGAGAAACCGGAGCCCCCATCCCCCTACTGGGAGACTCTGGCTTTAGGTGCGGTGGGATCAGAGATGACAGGGAGGAAGTGGTGGCGAAAACCCCCCAAGGAGTGGAGATATCCTCTCTGGACAGTGTGTCTGTTGTAGATGTAGCACTGGTTTGGTGCGAAAGACAGCCATTTTGGGAGTCACCAAGGCATTCCTTGCAGAGTCTGAGGCCAAAGACATCCCGTTGCAGAGATGAGAGGCACAGTGGCCTGTCATATAAAGTGCTGCTGCAGATCTACACTACATATTCCAGCAAATCACCTTACTTATGTTTTGCCAACAAACTGGACTTTTTATAATAGCTGCCTCTATCCTAACAATCTATTCTTATCTCCTTTTTGAACGCTTATCTGAGTATTCTCCATACAATTGAATTATAACAGCTATATTCTGGCATCCTTCTAAAGTCGGTTGCTCTTTGCCTCCCATGAAATTTGCCTTTGTTTCAACTGAATATTTCTGCATATTTACCCTGTATTAACTTTGGCTCCCTGTTATATGAAGTGGCCTTTTCCGATCCTCATGCCCGCCAAACAGCAGAGAACAAGGTCGGAACGCCCGCAGGCTGCTCCAAATATGGCGACCGGACCTGAGGCAAACGCACATACACCTCCATCTCCCTCAGCAACATCCAGCCAGGCTGAACTTTCAGACACACCGCTACCTTTGAACCCTCCTGTTACTTATGGGGAGGTTGTTAAAGTGATTCAAGAGACCATGGCCCCACTTATGAAAACCCAGGCAGATTCTTTTAACCGTACCTTACAAGATATTAAAGAACAACTGTCCCTAACGCACCAAAGAGTTTCTACTCTTGAACAAGTAGCTGGTGAATCTTTTCAAGTAGTGCAACAACTTAAAGCTACAGTAAAATCTCTGCAACAAGACCACTCTAAAGTTTGGAATAAACTACAGGACTTGGAGAACCGCTCTAGAAGAAATAATTTACGGATGGTGGGTCTCCCGGAGTCCTTTAGGGGCCCTGGCTTGATGGAGTTTCTGGCTGTCACCTTGCCTTCATTATTGAAAATACAAGCAGAATGCCAGAATATGGTAATAGAGAGAGAGCACACCGGCTGGGACCACCTAGGGAAGATATAGAAAATCATCCAAGAGTTGTAATTTTTCGATGTTTAAACTTTGTACATAAAGAAGCAATATGGATGGCATTCAAGAAAACCGAATCTTTAATGTGGGAAAGTAAAAGTTTACACCTTTTTCAAGATTATTCTGCCGAGGTGACGCTTGCATGCAGAGTCTTCTCTGTGATCTGCTCCGAACTAGTCCAGTCTCAACGGAAATTTGCCCTTTTGTTCCCGGCACAACATAGGCTTTTCATGGGGAAGAGCTACAGAGATTTTACTTCGGTGACAGAGGCCCAGGTGTACCTTCGAGAAGAAGCGGCAGAGACAGAGGGAAACCCCAGTGACCTATAAGCAGTAATAGATACTCCAATACTTCTAACTTCATCGATCAGCTAGACCCTGGATGACAGAGAATGCTTCAGACTCATTGAGAACATCTATTTCATATTGGATATTTAAGACATACTAAAATTAATGCATATGGCTGATGTGGTAGTCTTCACTCTGTAAAATAGAGGAAACCCACAGATGAGTATATTCTTGTAAAGATGGCGCTCGATTTAACTGATTAAAGTGATTATATTGTTATTAATGTTTTTCACAATAGTCTTTTGTGAGAGGGGGGGGGGAGGAGGGGGAAAGAGAGGGGAGGAGAAAAAAAAAAAAGGTAATAGTCGTTTAGTTATTCTAGTAGCATATTTTGGTCTGGTTAAAAATGTACGACCAAGACAGTTGACATGGGGTTATTTTGCCTGCTACAGCTATGAAACTTTTGCACTCTATCATACTGTGGTTCAAAGGAGGTTCTTTAAATAGATATTTAAATAGATAGTTTGACTCAGAAGTTACGTGTAGCTAAATTGCTACACTAGTGACGAGGGGCCTGATCCAGACTTACGCCGATGCGCTGTGCTTAGCAAAGCACAGCGTATCGGCCGGCACTCCCCTTGTGCGAGCGTATTTTCCCTTGCTTATGTTGGCTGAAGGCTGTCCTTACTTCAGCCGGCCTAAGCGAGGAAAAATACGCATGCACAGGAGTGCATGACCGCAAACCCCTCCATTCCTACCTCATTAAACTACCTCCCCCCGCCCACCTACACTAATATGAGCGTAGTAACGGCGAGGGACGCCCCCTCAGCCGTTACTACGGATGCCCGACCATAGATCAGGCGTTTCCGTAGTAACGCCGGGGCATGTGCAGATCCGCTTTTCAGCCAATCTTACGCTTACACCCGACGTATTACCGCCAGGCTGTATAGATCTGGTCCAAGAACACTAGTGGTTGTGTGTGTTGTTGTTTTTTGGTTTTCTCTCCAATGTTGATGTTGTTGTGTGGAGCTCTCCTTTTTTTTCCCATTTTCTGTTAATTCTATTAAGCTTTTTTTTAAGTGCCTTACTTGTAGTCATGCGACGCGCCCTGTATGCTATTAGCCTTTATCTCTTGGAATATTTATATCATCCGAGATTATAACAGTTTGGGTGGGACACTCTATCCTGTTTGGCTCTCTATGGAAATATATATTCTATATCTCTAAAAAGTTATCTCATATGGCATCTATGAAATTGAAAATAGATGTGGCTCTACTGCAGGAAACACATCTTAAGACGGTAGAGCTTGAGAAGCTGAATATGATGGGCTATAAAATGGTATCTTCCTCCTCATAAAATCACTGGGGGTTGTCCTGTTAATAAACAAAAGACTATATATTGATGTCCATGACAATATTTCAGATATAGCAGGGAGATATGCTATAACAGATATCACAATTGAAAACTCACAATTTTTTATATGTAATTTGTATGCTCCTAATATCTACAATAAGGGATTCTTTAAAAAATTGTTATCTAAACTAATGTTAAAAAGTGGGCCCAACGTAATTACAGGTGGTGATTTTAATATGATCGCATCTTCAGCTCTGGATAGACAGTCCTCTGTGAATACAAGTAGAAAGATTCCTAAATTGAATATCACCTCTTTTTGTAATCAGTTACAAGTATGTGATGTCTGGAGAACTAGACATTCCACAGTTAAAGAGTATACTTGTATATCTGAAGCACATGGCAGTCTATCCAGGTTGGATTACATTTTGCTGTCAGATATTTTATTGACAAAGGTCCTGGAGACCGAAATAGAACCAATATGTCTTACAAATCATGCCTTGGTTTGGACTTCTTTGGCCATAAAAATAGATAGAGGGGACTATAAGCCTTGGTATTTCTCTACATATTTAACTAATTCTCTAAAATTTAGAGATATGCTGCAAGCTTTATGGGCATTGTATGCAGGAAATAATATTGAGCATAAAACTGACCCCATGCTTTATTGGCAAACAGCTAAAGTGGTAATCCGCGGGGAGCTAATATCTTATGTTGCAAAATCTAATAAATCTTACATTAAATTATACATGGAAACACAGAAGGGTATGACCAAGACGTACCAAAAGTACATAAAAGCCTCGACTTTGTCTAACAAAGAAAAATACCTTGAACTTAAATCAGATTGCAGAACCTCTGCAATTTAGTTTTTAATCATATCAGAACTTCCGGAACCTTGCCATTGTATTTTAATGCAGCGATTATAAAGGTTTTATCCAAACCGGGCAGAAATCAGGAACTTACGAGTTCATATAGGCCTATATTGCTCCTCATTTCTAGGAGACACTCAGTGTCTATTATTAGAAAAGTTTTGTCGGTTATACAGGAATTAGCCCAAAATCAGGGGGGAATGGGTCAAAATGTGTTACTCTCCCTTGATGCCGAAAAGGCTTTTGACCTAGTGACCTGGAATCATCTTTTTACAATATTAACTAGGTTTGGGTTCCCAGAAATATTCAAAAATGTATTGTTAACCCTATATTCTCAACCACAGACACAGGTAGCAAGCATTGGTTTTCTTTCATCTGCATTTGCCATAGAAAGGGTACCTGCCAAGGCTGCCCCTTATACCCACTGTTATTCGCTTTAGCGTTGTAGACTTTGGCCATTACGCTACGAAACACAGAAAAATTTCGAGGTATAATGATAAAGCAGGTGGAGGTCAAATTGGCATTATTTGCCGATGACATGTTGCTTTTTATATCAAATCCTAATATCTCTATAGCGGCAATAGTTGATATTATAACTTGATTCGGTACCTTCACAGGTTTCCATATCAATTTGCAAAAGTCTGAACTTTTACCTCTAACATCTATAGATAGTCTGCGTTCTGTGTCTCAGGTTACCACCCAGTTTAAAATAGCATCTCATTCTATTAAATATCTGGGCATTCAGATCTCTTCCTCACTAAACTCCCTGTACCAAAATAACTATACTATTACTATTAAGGAAATTACTTGAGTTCCTATGGCAAAGTAAAAAACCGAGAGCGGCTTTTGCTAAGATGCAATTGCCTAGAGGACAGGGGGGTCTAGGGGTTCACGACGTGACTATATTTGCATACTCTGTGTTTTTAAGATACATAGCAGATTGGATGTTACAGAGAGAAATATATGTTAATCTACAAATAGAGGAAGCCTTGTTTCATCCATATTCACCAGCAGCCCTTTTGCTTTGCCTTTGTAAAAAAAATACCTGCTCTCAGCTTTAATAACATACTATTTAGGGACACCTTTAGAGCTTGGTTTGGAATTAATCTGAGATTTGGTCATAATCCAACTAATTCTTAGTATTCTCCTATATGGGGGAATCCAGTGTTCCCCCCTAGTCTGGAGAATGAGATATATACAGTCTAAAAAGCCAAAGGAATCTTTTCTATTTGCAATATTTTCGACCCGGGAGGACAGATAGTTACTTATCAATCTCTTAAAGAGAAAGAGAAGTATAGTCTCCCAAACTCTCAATTTTTTATGTTTTTGCAGGTGAGACATTGGGGCTGATCCAAACCTATGCCGCCCGCCGTATTTATGGCTGGAGGAAGTGTAAGAATGACTGAAAAGCTGTTCTATACATGCGCTGGCCAGATGTTGGCCGGTGTAACTACGGCAATGCCCGATCTAGGATCGGGTGTCCCTAGTATCAGCATAGTAAAGGATGAGGAGGTGTTCCACACCGTTACTATGCAAAGGATAGTGTAGGTAGGTAGGGGGAGGTAGTGTAGGGAGGGAGGGAGGGGTTATAGTAACTATGTTCCTGTCTCAGCGTATTTACCCTCACTTACACCGTCTGAAGTTAGGGTAGCCTTCAGACGGCGTAAGCGAGGGTAAATACGTTGGGACAGGGGGGAGTGTCAGCGGGAGTGCATGCCGATACGCTGTGGATTAGTACGCGCAGCGCATTGGCGTAGGTTTGGATCAGGCCCAATTATGCCCAAACTCAACCCATGGCATTTAAGGAAAAAACACAGGTAGATAAACTTATGGAACTCTTCCACTTTTTAAAAACCAATAATTACAAGACCAGATACTTGCAGAGAGATTTATTAATTGCACATAGTGGTAAGCTTTGGAAAAATTTGGTGTGTAGATGGAAGGCCGATATACTGTGTTATACAAGACGCACCCCTGTATAAGACGTGCATCTTGTACATGGGGAAAAGCCTCCCTCTCCCCTTTCAGGTTTTCTTACCTTTCAGGATCATCCAGCGAGCGAGACTGTGGCCACAATATGACGTCCTGCGTGACTGAGACTGGGGAATGAAGTCCCGCGGTCACAGGCTGTAACTGCGGCACTTCATATCCCAGTCTCGGCCACCGCGGGACTTCATATTGTGGCCGCAGTCCCGTGCAGTGGATGATCCTTAAAGGTAAGAAAACTTTGGAGGGGAGGGAGCAGGAGAATAGACTTAATTTTTGCATCCAGCCGCAGTCTGACTACGACTGGATGCTAAAATGGTAACCCCCCTGTTTTTGGACATCCGATTTTTCTAAAAAAGGTGCTTCTTATACATGGAGAAATACGGTACCTCAAATAACATCTCAGGAGTCTTTATTAAAATATCATGAGTGGGTTATGAAAGTTTTACATTTAGCTCAGTTACAAGAATCGCATATTAAATCTATTCACAGAATGTATATAGCGCCAAACCAAAGAAAATATATGGTGCCTTCCAAACAATGAGGTTGTCCTAATTGTAAACAACAAAATGCTAATTTTTTTCATAATTTTTGGCTCTGTAGGAAAATAGCGCGATTCTGGAACAAAATAACCAAACTTTTACATTGCACATTACAAAAGATCCGCTAGTGATGTTGACCCGTATTCAGACCTCCGTCTTATGTGGCCATCCGTCCATAACGTCCGTCCATGAAGTTACTGGGCATGCGTAGTAACTTCAATCGGTTAGTTACGGATGGACGGCCACAGTAGACGGAGGTCTGAATACGGGCCATTATGTGTAAACTTGGAAGGATGGGGTCTGGTTCCCTTGAGTCCTAAGTTGACTCCTATTCTTGTAATGATTCTGGTCTTAGCAAAAAAATCTACTTCTCCACTATTTTTGAGAACAGTGAAGAATCTATTACTATGCACGCTATACTGGGAAAGACAGGCTGCTTTGCCAGATGTAGAGAAGGGGGGTGGGTTGAATTTTTTTATAAGAAATAGGATCCGTACATAGATACATTGGATCACCCTACGCCGTCTTACATATATCAATTTTTCGAAAATACTACGTGGTATTTGTATAAGCAGATGTCAAATTGAGATGTCGAGAGCAGGATATTGTTAAAGTTACTCGGAGTAAGATATATGTACTATGAATTAAGGCTTTCAAGTAATTAGAAGGTAATAAGAAAAGGGCTTTAGTCTAGCATGACTTTCCTACTACCATTTCCCTTTTCCTGATTTTAATATCTAATTTCCCCCAATTTTGTCTAGGCAGAATTCTTATAAATGTCTTTGTTTCTGTTTTAAATAAATGTATCTCATATGTATTTCCATTGAATTAAGTAGCATAAGCTTTAAAGTTGTATATTTTGCCCGAAAAACTGTTAACTTTGAAATAACTGCCAATAATGTCTTGCACCCCTTGGGGTTTACATTGATGTATTGAATAGTATGTGTGTGTGTGATACAAAAATTCCAATAAGCAGATTTTGAAAAAAAAAAGAACAAACACTAAGAATACCAATATATCTCAGAAGAGATGATGGATTGATGTTGATTAGAGCTGTAGATAAAAGGAACTAACTGTTAAGCTGGCCATACACTAGAGCGACTGCCCGATCACCAAGCAAGCTCCCGATATTTTAATGCAGCCAATCAGCAAGCTGAATGGCTCCCTATTCTTCAAAGCTGCTGCTGTATATCTATGTACAAAGCTGCTCTGACAGCTTTGAAGGTATACTTTAAAGCTGTTAGAGCAGTATAGTACATAGATATACAGCAGCGGTTATTGTAAGGAGTAGTACAGACAGGGATCAGCCGAAACTGCGATGTGTGAAGCGCGGCTTCGACTGATTTTTGTCTGTATTACTGCCTGCAATAGCCGCTGCTGTATATTTATGTACTATGCTGCTCTGACAGCTTTAAAGTCTACCTTCAAAGCTGTTAGATCAGATATAGATATACAGCAGCGGCTATTGCAGGCAGTAACTCCTTGCAATAACCGCTGCTGTATATATATGTACTATGCTGCTCTGACAGCTTTGATGGTATCATCAAAGAATAACACTCCCCTCAAATGTATGACACTTCCATACTATGGACTATACATTAACTTACGCACCGGCCTCATGGAAAATAGGACCGGTGCATAAATCAAGATAATATGTAAGAGCTTAAACAAGCCCTTTCTGTATGGTTTCAAATACTTCCACCCCTCCATAGTGCATAAACGTTGTACACATGCCGAGTGATTCCGCCCTGCCGCTGGCACCTAAACCTGGATCATGAGGATCCGGATCTGTCCCGGAAACCTTGAACCCATATATGCGCAGTGCATGCAGAGTGTGAAAAACGGACAAATTTCTAATTTTGGATCCGGGTCAGTGATATCCACTGCATTATTTTTTTTCTTTTTTAATACACTATTGAGAGCCTTCAACTAGATGGTTATCTGCCTATTGTTTTTCTAACATTTTTGCACATTAATAACAATGAATAATTGTTACAAACTCAGAGTATGTGAGCAAATCAATTAAATATGTGAATATCTCACCGCAGATGCATACTTAAAACATATGCAGACAATTTATTCACAAGGCCTCTTGTGCGCGTACATGTATTTGCTATAAATATTCATACATCTTTATGAAGATAGAACTATATTTATTAAGATATAATCCTGTCAACTGCATTATAAATTTAGTCTTGGAAAAGACTCCTACCCCTTACATAATGAGTGAAAGGAATAATAGGAAAGAAGTATTTAAAGGTTCAGGTGTCTGGTAAAACAATAGCATATAATCCAAATTTTGGGAAAATGTTAACGTTTAGGCGTCTCATAGGCTTATTATAAAATGCTATTTATAAATAGCAGATACACCAAGTTAAGGTAATCATAACGCTGCAGTGCTTGCTTTTAAAGTGTGTACAGGAATGTGATGAAGTGAAATATATATTTAACTTATTTGAAGAAAATATATATAAAAATAGAATACTTTATAATTTGTTCTATTTTTACAGGTTTAGGGCTTCTAATTGATTAACATGCAAACATCCAGTGTATGTATTATCAGTAATATATTATAATGATGTAGTGGTCCTGGTGTTGATATAAAGGTAATATTATACCCACATTTGTCCAATAAACATTTTACATTTTATATAGCATGCTAGGTTATAAATATCTATGATGGGTAAAATGCATCTGCTACATAAAGGGCCTGATCCAGAACTCCGCTGGCTGCGCGATAAGACACCAGCCAACAGCGTAAGATCGGCTTAAAAGCCGATCTGTATTGTATCTATGTGCCGGGCAGATGTTGAAGCGCTGTAGTAATGCTGAAGGGAGCGTCCCCCAGCGTTAATGCGTTCAGGTTAGTGTAGGTGAGCGGGGGGAGTTAGTTTAATGAGGGAGGGAGTGAGGGGTTAGCGTCCAAACGCTCCTGTGCGAGCGTATTTTCCCTTGCTTAGGCCGGCTGAAGTTAGGGTAGCCTTCAGCCGGCGTAAGCGAGGGAAAATGCACTCGCACAGGGGGAGTGTCGGGGAGAGCGAACGCCGATCGACGTAGTTCTGGATCAGGCCCAAAGATCCCATTAATTCATATGATGCATGATACTTGATAAAAATAAACATTAAATACAGGGAAAAAATAAATTCTTCCCCCTCTAGACTAGAGAAGACTACAAGTATCAGCTCTAGTGAAAGTTCAGCAAGGAAATCATTGCATACCCTCCAACATGACCCAATCCATTAGGTATAAAATACTCTGCTCCTCAGTTTCCAACTGTCAGTTACTATGGTAACCACCTGTGTTGAAGAGACTACTAGTTTTTAAATTTCAGTTAAGCCATTTAAACCAGTCGAGTGACAGTTGGAAGCTCAGGAGCGGAGTATATTGTGCCTAATGGAAGGGGTAATGTCGGAGGGTCTGTCATTGGTGCCCCTAAAATAAATATAAACCATAGTTTAGCATGATAGGGCCTACACTTCACCTATAAAAAATACAAATGTTTTTAGCATTGTGTGGGATGGTGAGTTGTATGCATTCTGGACACGTCACCTTAAGTTCAAAGGGAAGACCAGGCTACTTTGATGTGGTCTGGGGGTATGTACATGAAATTTTATGCAATGTTATTGGCGATCTTTACAAAAATGTAAGAATAGCTTTTCATAACACGCTAATTGTGATAGCAATGGAAATGCATACTTTTAGTGAAAAAAATAATAATACACAACTCTACATAAGCTTGGAGGGGTAGCAAGGGGGAAAGAAAATAGTTCCTCGTTCTTCATTTTTACTCCACTAATACATGGTATTACTGTGATTTTTTTTGTCATTATATTTGTCCTTTTCTATTTATTTTGGTAAGTTTAAATGATTTTACAGTAAACTTAAAAACAATTTAGCAAAATGATTAATGTACATAATAGAAAATTTCCAAAACAATAAAAGTTATTATGCATATTTATATATACATTTTTATTTGTTCAATAACTGACCTGTAATATTCCAAAACCACATTCTGTTTTCCCCTTTTCATACTGACATCATTGAATGCCATCTATTATGACTAGCACTGTTCTTTTGTGTGTTTTTTTAAACTTGCAAGTATTCTTTTATTTAGTTTATTTTAGCATCAAAAGCTTGTGTGTAAATAAGATTCATAGTTCTGTATGAGTTCAGAAAAGGGATTGAATTTAACTGGCAATACTGAATCACATCCAAAATATTAAGGTATTATAAATATAATTTACTGTTGCTATTTTAAGGTCATTTCAAGTGATTCACAGAGCACTGATGTTGTGGGTCGGCATGCAAAGTTCCTGAGTGTGGCAGTGTTCACCATAAAAATGCAAACACAGAAGAGATTGATTCTGTCCTCTATATCTCCTCTTCTATTTTCTTGTCATGTTGACACTTGCACTCCATCTTAGTAAGCTGAGCAATTCAGAATTGAATTTGCCATACTGCGAATATATTTTTTCTTCTCAGTGACTCTGACTGTTATGACAAGGAAAAATAAGCAATAAAAGCATTAGCTGGAACACGACTCGATAAACATATCTGACTGGATATCTTGAGGTTATTACTAAAATATCAGGGAAACATTCAATACACGTTGACCTCTATCTTTGCTCACAAACTCAGTTTGTATACTAAACATAACTTCCTCCAAAAAATATGACAATTTCCTGTTACATTTATGATTTTTTTACATAATCAATGAATAAAAATTAAATTTTAAGAAAATGTTTCAAAGATGATTCATGACTAATTTATCAAATTGGTTATGAAATATGTTAAAAAAATCAAGTCAACTTGCATTTCCCAAGGATTTGAAGGGATCATTGGGCATGGTCTAGATCTCCATGACTCCCCTGTCACTCCTCTCTCTGATGCTGCCCCCAGAACTAATTAGCATTTCTATTCCCGTCTTGCATGAGCCATAAAGACCCTTTTATTGTATGACATCTCTCACATCTTCTGCATCATTAAAGGTCCCTTTGTTGTCTCATGTATTCTGCACAGGTGCAAGGGGTTGTGGGCTGACACCTTCTGCCTGCGAGCTCCTATAAGGGCCAATGCTACCACTAGGCAGTTTTAAGTAGCTGTCTAGGCATAAGACAAGATTAAGCTAATCAAGAACCTTAATGTTGGTGGCAGTTGCTCAAGACACACTCCACTACTTAGTTAATCCCCTGCATCGGCACTTAATTTACCTGCTAAATTGCTCTTATTCGTACTAATTAGCTGATGAGCTGTAGCTTTGCCAAGGATATCCACAGACCTAGCATTGACCCTAGCTAATGATAACACTGATTGAAAATGATTTTGTCACAGTGCTCCTTGTTCGTTTTTATTGGTGCATTTTCTGTGCTGACTCCTGGTGGGTGGGTCCAGTGAGTCCTTCATTGCAAGAGTTAATCTTGAAATTTCTGTATTGGTTGATCCACACCTGTTGGCCATTGGGGTTGAGCTTTAAAGCAGATGCACCAACTGTGATTCTTGCTACAGGAAACAACAGACACTGCACTGTACTTCTCTTCCAGGCTGAGTCATGCCTAGAAGCTGTGTTAACTCCCCAGATTAATTTTGCTATATCTGTATTGAGGTGACATTTAAACATCTGACCGCCGTTTGACTCCACTCCTGAAGCAGTGCTATGAGCTCTACTTTGGATTTAAAGTTGCTGATCAAGACAAGGACTGGGCTCCTGGCTCCTCATAATTGCTGCATTACCTGCCTCAGACTTCTCACAGGTTGGGTTCTCAGCACATGAAGTTTGCAGTTCCAATGGTATGGTCGAAACTAAAAGACCACTGCACAGACTGCTACTTTTGCCTGACAAATCTTTGTTTGTCTTCAGCTTAGAGAACTGATGCGTTAGAGGCACTTTGATGGCCTGCTTAATCCATATGAAAAAGCTGCATGGGAGGCTCTCAAGAACATTTGCCACAACTTCTTAGGCAACAATAAGTTGTAACATATAGAAAGAAAAACACAGAGGTAAGTAACAGCGCTCAGAGCCACAATATGAACACCTTTTACTGTCCTTCTTAAGCTGTCCTTCACAACCGACAGTCTTTACTTCAACAAAATTCTTCTCCCTTAGTATACTCTCCTTCACTGTCTTTCTTTCTTTTCTGATAGATCAGCTCCCCCAGTATCCACCGGTGGTAAATGCAGGTGAAAGAAAAATCAAAATGGTGTGACTCACATTTTTCTCCTTTTGTTCTTAGGCCTTCAGATACTCAGAATTTCTTCTCCAGGGTCCTTTTCTCCACCTCTCCAGGATACTTTCCCACAATATGAAAAGGAAGATACGGAGACAAAAATAGTGTAATACGTTCAGCTTATCCTTTACCAATAATGATTGCTTTAACTCACAGGATTTGTTTCTTGTTTTCAGCATGAAGCATATCTTTTCCTCTGGTAGTCTCTCTCCACTTCTATTTGTTCTCTCCTCGCCAGCCGGCAGAGCATAAGTAAAATAAAAGCAAACAGAATGATCCCTTGTGCAGCACGTCCCAACAAAGAAACACTGTAACCATTCAATAATGTGCTCACCTCCTTCTCCTCTTGTTACAATCACCAATAAAAAGTATCTTTCTAAAACACTTGCTTGTGTTCAGCGCATACAACATTATGCATTGCACTCTTGTGACAATAAAACATAAGATTTTGTAATCCAGTGTAATTTGTGACTACATTTAAGTTCCAAAAAGTAAGGTATTTTTTTAGGGGTGTGTGCCCCCACCCACTGAGATCGGCCCTATACTAGCCAGTTTTGATTCCCAAAGTACCAAACATGGTTCTCTGAAATAAAAAATCTAACTCCAACCCTTTCCCTAATCCATGACCATAACCCTAACTGTCCCTTCCCCACAGCCTGATCCTAACCCTAACCCTCCCCTTCCATAGCTCAAGCTCTAAACCTAACCCTCCCTTCCCCAGAGCAAAACCCTAACCCTCCCCCTAAGCCTAAAATCCCCCAAAAGGTTACTTACTTCCCTGGAGGCGGGCAGCGCTTTCTTTAAAAATGAATATTTGAATATGCCAAAAATAAAAAATGGCTGCCTATTCGAAATAGAGACAGGGGACGGTACTCGTGCCGGGACTCCCATCGATTTTTAGATATATGGTTTGACAGTCATTTTTACAATGATAAATATACTTACATGGTAAAGGCCCCTTTACATCCTTTAGATCCAAACATCCTGGGTACACATTAATGAGTTTCAGATGGCCTGGAGGAAGATTGAATGAGAGTAAGGTGATGGTACAGGTAACACATACCAATGGAAAAAGGCAATCAATGGCTTTAAATGTTTGCATTACAGCAGTCTATGAGAAATTTGGATGGGCACTATACAGTTATTGAGCTGGCAATTGCCTCTATTATATAGGAAAATGCAGAAGGGGGTTTCCTGAACAGGGATGGGGTTTTTCAAATATTAGGTCACTGGCCAGAGTGCAGCCACCTGAAGGAGCAGACCTAATTTTGGGTGATTATCTCTATAAGTCTGAACTTTATACCAAATTCTGAGACAGTCAGGACAAATGCATTGATACATGCTGCTGTGCTCAAAAAGGGCTAGCTGTATGCACCGTAAAATAGTGCGCTCAGCACCTACCATTTACCTTGAAGAAGATAGGTCAGGCTGGTGAGTGGCCTACCACAATCTAAAATGATGGCTACACTATTTGCATGCTTATAATGGACACCCATATGTGTTTTCTCCTACAATGGTCTGCATGAACCTACTCTTAAGAAAATTGCAATTGATATACAAGAGTTATAGCTTACTATTGACATGTGCAATTTATACAATGTCTTCCAAATATCTAGGTTACTCCCTGTATTAGTCTCTGTAGTCTCTGTTTTTGTCTCTGTATTATGTAGATTTTTTTTATGTTGATAAGCGAAAATACATTAATACTCATTTGGCAAAATGTATATGTTATTTAGTTATTAATTATTATCCTTAGGCCAGAATGGAAAGGATATTTCCTGAGTTATCACCTCATTAAAACTGTTTTTCTTGACATTATAATGGTCCAATGTAAATTCTCAATGTTAGGCCTTGTTTTTGTTAATTTAATGCATTAAAATAATTATTGTTAATCATTTTTAAAATGTCTCATGTTCAGTGCAGTTTAAAGAATACAACCTGTTGTACTGAAAGAGAACCACAAAAAATATCAACACCAATACAGCTTATGAGCTTAAGCAAATGCAAAAGAATGCGATGTTCTAGCTAAAAATGTGTAACCAATTAACTCAAAGCCTGTGTAGATATCTGAATTGACCCCGACCCTTTATATTCACAGTTCTTTTAATTGATGCAGACATTGAGCATGTAGTGCTAATTTAACAGATACTGTGACTATTTTCCACTAATTGAATTGACTGAACTGGAAAGTGTTAGAATGAAAGTACTTTGCCTCAGTGGAAATCATATAAATTACATTTATTGTAGAAATAAAGAGGAATGGGGAACAATGTATATATAGCAGTATTTAGCATAAACATATTGGGCCCAATTCAATTAAACAGTAAGCCCACGTTAGTTTGGTTGCAATGCTAATTGCACAAATTTATATCATGGATTTTTATATGCACTCCATAGAGGTGCGTATTAAAATCAACAAATTTTGGCTTTCGTAATAGCCGGTTATAAGCGCAATTAGCATCGCAACCAGAATAAAGCAGGCTTCACGTTCATTTGAATCAAGCCCATTGAGTAATATTGTACATGGCACCTGCCAATGAATGGGAACTATCTTTACTTGTAAAATGACACTATTTGTCAACCACAAAAATGTAAGCCGCTAATGCGTGTAGCTTTATATCAGAAGGACTTAAAAAAATTATAGAAGCAAACTTTTTGACATGTTAATCCAAGCACATATAACACGCATGGGGGCATGCCAGACCCTACAGTTAATTTCAGTTAATTTTCTATTCCTTATGACCTCCTCACATAGTGCCATCTGTATAGCTCTATACTGTACCACCCTTCTTGGATTCTTGCCTACTTTATCTCCCAAACCCCTTTACAGAATTTAATCTTGTAAAACTTATGTTCCTGAGTACAGGCTTAACTGTTTTATACTCCTCTCTATTTCCTTACATGTTTACAGTAACAGAGACACATACTGACTTGTCTAGCAATTTGCAAGTTGTTGGGTTATCCATCCATACCATAGCAATTAGTGTTATGTTTTAAAAATGTTACATTCTCCATGTATGCATTCTGGATAAATTGCATGTGGAAAGGTAACAAAATGAAAAAGCATGAAATATACTTTAACATTCATTGATTCCTATGTCAACACATGATTCATTTGTATAGGTGTAACGTGTGCTAAAATGGGACATGCACTAGCAATAATTGTTAGAGTAGGCGCTTTTTGTAATTGGAATGTGACTAAGACAATTCTCGTAAACCTGTCTTTCTGTGGCCATTATAAATGGAGCTAAAGATTACTTAAAGCTACTGCA
>WWET01002051.1:113273-126969 GCA_011038615.1 Limnodynastes dumerilii
TGTTTGACTTGGAGTCATGAACAATTTGTACAAAATTCTTCTAGAATACTGGTATTTTAAAAATAAAAATAATATCAAACACATTTAGTTCGTAAATATAAAAAAAAAGATAGCTGAGAATTACATTATGGAATGAAAAGACT
This sequence comes from Limnodynastes dumerilii, assembly GCA_011038615.1. NCBI lineage: Eukaryota > Metazoa > Chordata > Amphibia > Anura > Limnodynastidae > Limnodynastes > Limnodynastes dumerilii. Next base: position 113,417 of record WWET01002051.1, read on the forward strand.
ACATACATACAAATTCAAGTAAATAATTGGAATTATATTTAGAACCACATAATTCAGATATTTTGACTTTCAATATTTTTTATGCTTTTAATACTTTTTTTTTATGATTTATTATTTTGTAAGTATTTTTCTTTTACAGCTCAGATCTTTCATAGAGTGCTTATGATCCATCCAATTGCTTGTTAATTTCAAAGTGATTGCCGTGAGCTACCAACCTTGTTCTTTTACTAATTATTAATTAACACCATTGTTTATTGCCCCCTTACCAGTCTCCAGATACCCAATACAAAAGTGTACCCACTGCAAATAACAATCTGCTGTTAAACTGGGCCAATTACTACCCCCACCGCTCAAAATAAACATATAGCTTGTAATAGTACATAATCTCAATCAGCAATGCTAAGGAAAGATTATGAAAATGTATTACTAAAATAGGTAAATGAGTTAAAGCGGGTTGAAAGCATTTCTTAATGCTATCTATAAAAGGAAATTTAAGAATATTTATACATCTTTTTTTAATTTCTGATATAATGTTAATGTCTTACAGTGTATCAATCGTAAGGTCACGATAATCGATCTCAGCAGGGGGTGTCACTATAAACGGGATAATTTCCCGCCAGGGAAATGTCCCATTATTGGCACCCTACACCTCTCCTGCTGGGACCTATAATCCTAGCAGAAGAGAAGGGGGGGGGGGGGCAAGGGCTCTCTACTACTGTACTAAGCTGCTTTGACAGCTTTGAAGTATACCTTCAAAGCAGCATAGCGAATAGATATGCAGGAGCGTCTATTGCAGGGTGTAGTACAGACATGGATCAGCCAAAGCCGCGCTTCACACAGACGCTGCTGCTGTTTATGTACTATGCTGCTCTGACCGCTTTGAAGGTATACTTCAGAGCTGTCAGCAGTTTTTGCACATAGATATGTGGCAGCACCTTTCAGGACAGCTTTGAAGGTATACTTCAAAGCTGTCAGAGCAGCATAGTACATAGATCTGCAGCAGCACCTTTGAGGAATAGGGAGCCTTTCAGATAGCTGCACCAGATATAAATCAGACAGGTTTAAAAATCCAGTAATTGAGTAATTGTAGTAGAGCATTTCTGGTGCATTTATTGGAAGTTTTAAAAATTGATCCTGGTCATTAACTAGAACGATTTTTGACCCGATCCACGATAATTGTAGGATCAGGCCAATAATCGCTCCAGTGTATGGCCAGCTTTACTAACATATTTTGCCTTGAGTGTGTGTGTGTGTGTGTGTGTGTGTATATCCACCAGCTTTGGAGTCTCTACCATTGTTCTTTCTTTTCATTTTTCCTATACAGGTTAAAATTCAACTTATAAATAAAAAGATCACCCTATATTAACTTAACACTCTCTCAACAACATATAGGAGGTTATCCCTTGTAATTAAATTTCTTACACATTCAACAGCAAAGGAAACAAATAAAAAAAAATGTTGATAAAAAGTGAATATAAAATATACATGAGACAAAAAATTCCCTCTAGTTATTTAATTTTTCTTCTTTTTTTGTATGGCAAAAATATATTTCTTTAAACATATTGAAAACTTATCAAAGAAAGATGATAATTAATTGTATCCTTTTTTTATTTTAAAATATTAATCATACATTTTTTGGGGGGTTGATAGGTTCACTTTAATGTTTAGTTCCTTATTTATACATAAAACATATTTTGTTGTAAAAATGAGTCTGTTTTTGCCTTTTAAATTATTCAGCATTTCAAATAAATCTTAGTAAGATGAAATAGCAATGTGCCTCACTACATTATATGTTACTTATTCACTGTATTCTCAATTTTAGATGCAAATTGTACAGCATTTATCTCTAATGAAATACCTCAGTGAAGGAAATTGTTGAGACTTTCTGGTACTCTAAGAGGTTATATCACTTTTCTCTGACTCCACTGATCCACTCCATCAGATCTAGATTAATCCAGGCAGACAAAGGGCATTTAGAGAATATTAAAGTCTACATTTTTCTGCTATAAATGGGATTCAAATATTGGCAATTTAAAACCTGTGACTGTACAGATGTATAAAAATAGTCTCATAAAATGAATGTTTAAATCACTGTAAAATACAGCTAATTGACCTTTCTGCTGAAATTCAGCTCCAGTGAACAAATGAATAATTATACTTTGCATTAACTAATGTTTTGAGTGACAAATGGATTTTTTTTCTAAATTAATTAATTTAAGGGCCACTTTGTTTGAATGCTTTAATGGTGCATTATGTGTCAGTGTTTGCTTTATTTATCAACATTTAGAGAGGAAAATCAGGTAATTTCTAAGTATTATTTCATTATTTTATTTTATCTGTCTCTTATAGTAAGACTGCTAAACACCAAATAGTAATATGATTAGCAGTGCATTGAACTGAAAATTCAAGCAAAATGTATATACTGATTGTGAGTGTAGAGAGTAGAAAAATGATTTACACTGTAATGAAATTGGCCATGATTCACACCTAAGAAGCAGAGGCTTCTTAAATGTGTATTTCAATGTTTTTGCACACTGCGCATGTGTAGTCATCATGACTACACAATCTACAAAGCTCTTAGACACGTAGATTAACTATGTGCAGTCTTTGAAGTCCGACGTAGTTCTTTAGGTAAGAGGAGGTGTGCCATGGAAGCCTCCATGGGAAGTTAGGTAAAGTGGTTGGGGGGAGGGATGTAGATTAGGCTGGGAGAGAGGGCTTGGGATTCTCTGTGCGTATTTTCCCTTAGGAAAGGTGTCATTTGGCACCTAAAAATGGGGTCATTTGAGGAATGAGACCGGAGAAGTAGGTGCAGATACATGCGTATTCTCACCTATGGATTACACTCTTAACACTACCTTAGATTTGCTGATGGCTAGAGTACATGGGCTGGGTTGATTCAGTTTCTCCATTCAATCAGACTAATGCCCCTTACATTGTGACAGGAAGCACAGGAGCTCAGGAAGGGCCCCTGTCAGCGAGGGTTTAATGGTCAACTTGGATGAAATCTATAACCAAAAGCCTGGTATATACCAAAGCTCTATATGATGGGGACAGACATGGCCACAGACTTGCAGCAGGTCACAAGAAACTATTCCAAAGGCAGCAAAGGAATAGCCTGTGATGGATACCCGGTTAGTGTGCAAAGATACTGGACAGAAAGATACAGGCATATTGTATAGTGTGAAAAAGTACAAGTGATGTGAGCAGCAAATAGGTTTCCACACAACCCCAATGTGATTACAGAACCATAAAAAATTTGGTATTCTATTGGGTGCTGTAAATTATAGAAGCAGGTAAATAAATAAACACATAAATAATGCTATCGATAAAATACCCAATAGATTAACTTAATCACAAATCCACAAATTATATACAGAACTAAACCCTTTTGTATCAACACATTAAAATTAAGATATCAATAACTCACGCTGAATAGATGGACACCTCGTGAGGGTAAGAAACAATAAAAAGAAAACCTATTTTAGGTATTTATTAAGGTTTTTATAGAGCAATATCAGATTATATAGAGCTTTACAATTTCAACTCTCATACTAACAATACTGGGTGGTAACAGAAAGACTGGGTAGGTAAGAGGGCCCTGCCTGCAAGCTTACACTCTAAAGGACATTGGAGATTGATACATAAGGGCAAGTGCTATATATCATACAATGTGCAAGACAGTTTGTATGGTAAAAGTGCTTAGTGCTCTGTATGATCCAGTTACACAGAATTGTTAGTAGCAGGACTGAGGTTAATTTTAATATGGAAAGAAAGTTTCCAAGTTTGTGCTAATCATGTAACAGAAAGAAAAACCAGATAACAAATTAGTAGTAAATAGCGTAGTGCCTCAGTTTTTACCCAATACCCCTTATTAAAGTTGAATTTAATGCTTCCTTAACATAGATTAATATGCCTCCTACAATTTTTCCTACTCTATCCTTCCTAAATAAATTATAACCCGGTATAGCTAGGTCCCAGTCATGATTTTCATTGCACCATGATTCTATGATTCCCACAATATCCAAATTATCCCTTGCCATTATTGCAATTAGTTCAGGGATTTTATTTCCTAAGCTCATAGCATTTGCACACATTGCTCTAAGAGGTTGCATTATGAATCTCCTATTCTTTAGTTTATTATTATTTCTAGATACGTTTATATTGCTTTTTATATTTTCTTTTCCATTAGTTGCTGAGGCCATTTTATCTGTCATTAGTGTCTGACCACACAGCACTTTTTTTGTTGGGGGAGCAGCTATTTTTATTATTTGTATCTCCTAGATTAAATTGTTTCTAATAAAGCATTCAAACTGCTCACTTAGCATATCTGTTCTCACAGAAGATGGGTGCAATCCATGGGTGCAACACATAGGGGAAGAGCTGAGGAGGTTTATCTAGAAAAGCAAACACTGAAAAACTGATTAGATAAGTATAGGAAGTGGACCATTAAAGAGCTGTGTCCAAAATACATATTTAGGCATGTGTATGAGAAGAAAGTGGTTAACAGTGTCAAGTGCAACAGAAAGAATAAGAATAAGATTAGATTAGTGACCAAATTCAGAGAGTGAAAATAAGAGAGGGATGTTACACTTGAACAAAACCATATTGATTGCAGGGGGGTTCAAATTAATTTTATTCTTACATGCAGGGATATATCTTTGTTTTTGCTTACTGCACACAGATAGTGACCTGCTTTATTTTTACATTTTTATTTAGACTTGGGCAGGGAAACTTCACATTTCAACTAGAATACTGTTTGCAACAGATGAAATTTGACTGCCCCTTAAATCAAGGTTGGTCCAGGTGTAACTTTCCTCTCTTATTTTCAAACTCTGAATCACAGTCCTTTTAAAGACAGTGTGTACACAATCTACGTAATGAAATGTTACGTAGATAGCGCAAAAGAGTTACTGCGCATGCCCAATAGCTCTAAACTTAAAAGAACGCTCGTAAAATGAAAAATTCTGAGAATCTGGTCCTGTATGAGGAAAGGAAGTGAGGGAGGCAAATTAGCGAGTGAGGGAGAGTTGGAGTTTGAGTTTTGTTTTTGCAGAATTGGAGTGATTAGCACATGCTTGAATAAAGATGGGAAGATACAAGTAGAGTAAGAGAGATTGACGATTATAGTTAAGGTTGGATAAGCACAGAAGATAGACATTGACTGACTTCTTGGGGTACATGATCAAAAGGACAGGTAACAGAGTGAGAAGAAGAGCAGATACTTCCTCTTAATTTGTATGTTAAAATGAGGACATCTGGCCGTATCAAGACCTTTGCACATGATAGTACATGTGGAGGTCTGACAGTGCACATGGAAGAGGGGACTTCCCTGTCAGGAAGAGGTAACATCTGGCAGGCACATGAGCACTAATAATGTTAGTAACATTGTGTAAGTCTCCTAACTTTTTTAGTTCTGAACAGGTCCATGGTGCCTGAGTGTGGTGGAGAGGGGCTAAGCAGTGTGGTAGTTAATGAAGTGGAGGAGGATGAGAATAAAATGGGCGTTTGGGGTTAGAAGCCTGAATGGAAATGAGAGGTCAGAAGTCGGATCATTTGGCTTTGTCCAGAACATTTCAATAAGTGTGATAAGTGTTGGTGTAAGTTAAAAAGTCATGAGTAGAACGAGATATGCATCAACTATGTTCTTCTCGATGGGAGAGTCTTTTAAGGTTTCGCGTATCATCGGTGTGCCATGGCTGAACCTGAAGTCGTTGTAGTGAAAAAAGGGTGGCTGGAGAGACCTGATCAAGACCAGCTGCTAGGGTTTAATTAAGGTGAGATACCGCTATATCAGGGGAGTGGAAATTAGGAATTGGAGACAGGTAATTGCTGGACAGATTGAGAAAGTTGGTTGAAATAAGAGCATTAAAATTTCTTTTAAAGATTTAAAAGAGCTAGAGAGTAAAGGAGTAGAGCTAGTGAGGGGAAGTTTGGAGGTGATAAGATGATGGTCTGAGACATGGGGGTAGATCCAGACCTAAGCATGGTAGCGTTTTTACACTTGCCGCTGATGTAAAATCACTTATTTGTATGTACTGCACATGCGCGTGGCAGATGTTATGCCACGTAACTCTGAGCGTACGCGCCTTCAGCGTAACTACTAACGAAGGAGCGGGTCATGCATACGACACCCGGAAATACACTTTGGAGGCGGAGGGAGGAATTTAAATCGTACAGTATGGGCCTTGTTAGGCTGTTACATATACGTGAATCCATTACCTACGACCGTACTTACGCTTTGAAAAGTTAAGGTAGGGTTTGGGAAACGTAAAATGACCAAAGTACATACGAGCAATGGAAGTGCCTAGGGGAGTGCATAGTAAATACGCTAGCGTAAATATGCTATGTGATGAAACATAACAAGCACTTAGGTCTGGATCTGCCCCATGGTGAGGAGAGCTAGTAAGATCAGAGACTGATTATAGTCCTCTGGGATATTGGACTAAGGTAATGGAGGATGGAGGCACCTGGGAAAAACAGATGGCTTATTGCTGTATGGTGTGCTCAATGATACTGAACATAGGTTATTGGAATGGAAGAGATCTAGAATGCATGACAGATAGCATAAGGAATGCTAGGCATATGTAGTTTAAAATTCCATGCAGGTAGTGTCTAGGATCATTGGGCATAGACAGTATGGAATGCTCAGCAAGGGTATCCACTGAGAATGCATTGAGATGCACAACAGTGCTAAATAGTGCATACCCTTTCAGACTCTCGGGACAAAGTTGCTTTTTTTTTTTTTTAAAGCCCATTCCGCGGTATATGCGGCAGGGCTTTAAACAGAACAGCCAGGCAGGTAATACAGAGTTCCTACGGGAGCCCTGTAGGACCAAACCTGTTACTTTGAATAGCACTGACCGAACCTATGCGGTCACTGCCATTCTACAAACAGATATGGTTCAACAGGGCACCCGTAGGAGCCCCGTATTACCACTTCCGCACCACGTGACCGCAGACTGTGAGAGGCAGCTGCACGGAGAGGGAGCACCGCGGAGGAAGGGAGAAGACGTCAAAGGTAAGTAACTGAATATATGGAGGCTGGGCATTACAAGGGGCAGACAACTGTGGGAGAAGGATTAAGCTGTGGTGCTTGCAGATTCCCTTGGCCCTAGCGCTTACCATCTGCTGCCGTATAACCTACTGAGCTGCGGCCGCGGGAGAAGGGGTAAGCTGCGGTGCTTGCAGACCCCATCGGCCTTGCATTTACTGTCTTTATTTCTATTTGGGGTGAATGTGTGGTCGTACCCTGTGCCCCATCATATCGTGACTTGCATCTCTGGACCCAAACCACTGCCATATCCATTTGTACATACTCATACTATTTCTGCAGCTACTGTGTCAAAACTACGTTACTTTTTATGGCAATCTACAGTTAATTTGTATCTACTCTACAAGCTTTGCAACATTGAAATTGTCGGGGACGCCCGCCATTGTTTACTACAACAACTGCTTGGTACTAAACTACCCTTTTGACTAAGTTTTGTTACAGTATAAGGTCTAGTTTTTTCATATCAAGACCTTTTTTGAATGACTTTTTATATTTGAATCCTCTCTGCAATTTGTTTACAACATTGATCATGTTCTTTGTAGTATAACTTTATTGTTTCTACATTATTCCTACTGGGTTATCTCGATCTAATTGAGATATATATATTCTTATGTATATATTTTTTAATATTTGTTAATTCAATAAATGAATTTTTTTGTCTATACACTTTAAGCGCTTACTATTTTATATCTAGTATCTTTAAACAAAACAGCCAGGCAGGTAATACAGGGCTCCTACGGGAGCCCTGTAGGACCAAACCTGTTACTTTGAATAGCAGTGACTGAACCTATGCGGTCACTGCCATTCTACAAATAGATATGTTTCTACTGAGCTCCCTTAGGAGCCCTGTATTACCACTTCCACACCACGTGACCGCAGACTGCGAGAGGCAGCTGTACAAAGAAGGAGCACCGTGGAGGAAGGGAGAAGACGTCAGGTAAGTAACTGAATATATGAAGGCTGGTCATTACAAGGGGCAGACAAAGGAAAGGAGGCTGGTCATTACAAGGGGCAGACAGCGGAGGCTGGATATTACAAGGGGCAGACAAAGGAAAGGAGTCTGGTTATTACAATGGGCAGACACTGGTCATTACAAGGGGCAGACAAAGGAGGCTGGTAATTACAAGGGGCAGACACTGGTCATTACAAGTGGCAGACAAAGGAGGCTGGTCATTACAAGGGGCAGACAGAGGAGGCTGGTCATTATAAGGGGCAGACAAAGGAGGCTGGTCATTACAAGGGGCAGACAATGGAGGCTGGGCATTACAAGGGGCAGACAATGGAAGCTGGGCATTAAAAGGGACAGACAGTGGAGGCTGGATATTACAAGGGGCAGACAACGGAGGCTGGGCATTAAAAGGGGCAGACAAAGGAGAAGGATATTACAAGGGGCAGACAAAGGAGGCTGGATATTACAAGGGGCATACATGGAGACTGGGCATTACAAGGGGCAGACATGGAGGCTGCACATAATAATAATAAGGGACAGACATGGAGGCTGGACAAATAATAGAGGCAGACATGGAGACTGGACAAATAAACAGGGGGGGGAGACATGGAGGCTGAACATAATAATTATGGGCAGACATGGAGGTAAGATAAATAAAGAGGGGGATATGGAGGCTGGACATATGAATCCTAGACAAATAATAAGGGGTTGACATATGGATGGCAGGCCTAATAATAAGGGGCAGCTATGGATGGTTAAATAAAAGGGGCAGGCACTAGACCTGCTGGCCTGGCGATGCACCCACTTTCCCAGACACACCCACTGGGTGGTACAAGACAGCCCCCCTCTAATAGGCCGCAAAATTTTGTCCCTCTTTCAAATTCTCAAATGTTGGGAGGTATGTTACATACTAAAAAATGTCAGCTAGAATCTGAACTGATGTCCATGTTTACATTCCATCTTGCCCCCCCAAAATATATAGGGGGCGTTACAGTGAGGAATTTCGTTAGAGGATTGCACATAGACAGTTAACGTCTCCTCTCCTCCTCTGCAGCTCTGTAACACTGGAATGATCCCAAGGCCACGTCAGCGTTGTACAGTGAGCAGAGAGTGTGCCGCAGAGGAGAAAAAGCTTCAGCAGGGCAAGTTTGCAAATGAGAGGGCAGGCACCCCAAAGGGAAAAGGGAGCACACCAAGGGGAGAGGGGTCCCCAAGGGGAGGGCTAAATTCTAACCCCCAACAAAAAATGTTGTAACGTCCTTGGACAGGGGCACTGCAGTTATGCTGCCATAAGGTAGCCTTAAGTCTGTCGTGCGGATTAGAGGTCTGTATGACTGCTGATTCACACAGAAATGTGAAACTCTGCGCAAACTGTAAACTTTAAATGGGCCACCCTGCAGACAGATCTCCAAGCGTATGGAACTAAGTTCACTGAAATGGTATAATGATAAGTGGAATAGTCTACTATTAGAGCTGGGAGAGGCTAACACAGTAGAACTATTTAAACATGTTATAGATAAATATCAATGAAATAGGGCTTGGTTATGGTAAAAAAAAAAACATGAACAGAATGAATGGGAACAAGTGATTCTTGTCTACTGTTAAATTGTATGTTTCTATGTTTCTATATATTTATCATTACTGTACTGTAATATATAATATGTATATTTATGCAGCATTGTGTGGCTTGTGTTGGCATTCTACCCGTCACCTTGCCAATTTTCTAATATCATAGCAATGCTTGTTTATTTACAATAAATGACACTTGCAACCTTCCTGTAGCAATAAAAGGCAGGAATTGCTTAATTGTTTTTTCATCCATGCTAAATTAAAATGTTCGACTGTCCCAACATGCCAGAAATCAGAAACAATGCAATGCAATCCTACGTTCATATATAAGGTGCACAAAAGGAGTCTGAACACATATAACGGGCACAAAAGGAGGCTGGGCATATATAAGGGGCACAAAAGGAGGCTGGACACATATAAGGGCACAAATGGCGGCTTGACCATATATAAGAGGCACAAATAAAGACTGGACACACAACAAAAGGCAGAAGTGGATGGCTGGGCGCCAGATATAATGCAAATAATGAAGTTTGTTTTATTGTCACACAAAATCAACAGCACTTACAGCACATAAAACAAAACCCATAAAAATAAAGCCTAGGCCTGACTGGCCACTAGCTAATACAGAACATAATCTCTGTCCTACTGTGACTGGACTTTGTGTCCACCTCAAAAACACACAACACCTTTAGGGTGCCCACAGCCTCCCCAGCTGTGTCTGATGTGTCTAGTCTCCCCAGAGGCCGCTTGCCTAACTGACTTCTTCAGTTAGGAGTCAGCTGCTGAAAACCTCACAGACCCTTTAAGCACCAAACGCATGTGTGTTCCCAATCCACCTGTTCCCGGACTATATAGCCCAAAGACCTGGAACAGGGCTGCATGACAGAACTCTGCCGCTTTTACACTGCTCCTGCCTTCTAAATCCAGTAGTTATGTCACAATATATATATATGTGTTGTAATGTTTGAAATGAAGTATTAAATATAAGGATATTGGGTGTAATCCTATATAACCCCCATGGTTTAGGTAAACTGGTGCCAGATATCAGTTTAGAGTTGTGATTTTAGCTACAATCATTTGCATTGCCATAAGAAGCCGCCAGATGGCCATCGTCAATACACCTGCAGCATTTAAATCCTGTCATCAAATGATACTAATGTTTCTTGATGCAGATTAATCTAAGAAATCATATGTGCTCATTTTCTCCATTCAGAAGACACTTGCACATAATGTAACTCTGATCTTGCTATTTCAATCAATGTCACATTTTGTGCTAATGTCTTTCAAATGATCCACGAAGAAGAACTTTCATTTCCTGTAACAATTAGCATATTCTTCTGACAGACTGGAACTCTACAGGAGGTCGCATGGCATTCATAAATACTGCCTCTGTTTGTGCAACTGTGCAGTAATAAATTGAGATACAGTATCTTACGATATGGAATGTATTAAAATAACTTATATGTTTTAATGATACAACAAAATGCATATATATGAGAATGTATACATCAGTGGCACAGGTAACACACAAGGATTTTGAAAATTGAATGTCCTTTGACATTAAAGAGAAAAATGTCTGATATTTTAATGTCAATTTTATATCTACAATAGGAAATGAGTTTATGATAGTGTATATGTTAGATAATAGTTGTCAGATTGATAGTGTTGGATGGTCGGAAGCAATTAATGGTTCTGATGATATTTAGGAAAATGGAATTTCAAATGGAATCCAGTAAATTAAACATAGAGGTTCAGACTTGAAAGGGATACTATACTTACTGTACTATAGCATTGCATTCAAACTTACCAAGATACAGGGGTAGTTCCAGACCTAAGTACGCTAGTGTATTTACGTTAGCCGCTGACGTAAAAACACTGTTTTGTATGTACTGCACATTCGCACGGCAGATGTTATGCCATGTAACTCTGAACGTACGTACCAGGCTAGTATCAACAGCATAACTACATACGAAGGGGGCGTGCCAACCATACGACACCCAGGCGGGGTGAGGCATTTAAATCATACAGTCTGGGCGTGCTTAGGCAGGTATGTACGTGTAGCTTTTACATACATCAGTACTTACGCTGTGTAAAGTTAAGGTAGGGTTCGGCAAGCATAAAACGGCTAAAGTACGTACGAGCGAGAGGAGTGCCTAGGGGAGTGCATAGTAAATACGCTACGTCTTGAAACATAATGGAAACATAGCTCTGGATCTGGCCCACAGTATGTTTCTATTCATTATTTTTAGCATGATATGTAGCTTCATGTATAGTGTCCTTGGTGTGTAACGCAGAGTGCATACTTTCATTCTCCTCTACAGGGAACCTCCTGCATTGAGAAAACATTCTTATTTATGAGAAAACATTTATGAATAGGAGGTGCTGATGAAATGTGAAGTCATTAAAGGACCTTTCAAATGTAAGATACAGTGAAATTAAAGAAAGGTATCTCAGCACCAGGACTTAAATCTAGACCAGAGAATAGCACATGCTTTTAGGTAGTGCCTAAATATTTTCTCCATGACCTGTTTTCTTTGATTATGTTGTGATTGGCTGAACACTTTGGCAGGGGTGTGGTACCGCGCATAGAAAATCCGTATTTCAAAAATTCGTATTTCGAAATTTCTATTGGGAATTTTCTCCGAATTGCTAAAATTCGAAAAATGTATACACCTACGTTTCTATTTATACTAGTCTGAAATTATAACCATTCTAATCTGAAAGTCTGTATTTCGAATACAACTTAATTTGGAATAGTGTACATTTCGATACAGACCAAACAAGAAAAAGCTTAAATTTCGAAAATCCGATTTTCGCAAATTTTTAAGTAGAATGCTATTTTTTGCGAAAATCAGGGTTTCGAAACGTTCGCATATTGAAACAGCCGCAAAGCGATTTTCTGCAAAATTTTCTGCAAAATTTTCGCAAACGGAACACATGCAATGCGTTAACTTTTGATTGTTGACAGGGATTGACTATACTTCCATATGAAGGGAGGGAGTGAGTGCTTTCAGCTTTAATTAGAGCTTAGGGAGTGAGTGCTTTCAGCCTTAATTAGAGCTTTTTGCTTTCAGCTTTAATTTCATTTAATTTTATTTCAATTAATTTAATTTAATTTTCTTTAATGTAATTCCACCTTTAATTTGAGTGTATTTACTTCCAAATCAGGTGACCGGTGTAGTAATTACAATGGTTTCTATATGTGCCACACACTTTTTAAGGGACCAATAGTAATGGTACAATTGACTCTAAAGCTATTTCATGGACATGTGTGGTCCATTCCCTCGTTATTTCATCATCAATAAAGCAGATAAAAGGTCTTGTCAATTAAGCAGGTAAAAGGTCTGGAGTTGATTCTGCATTTGCATTTTGGAATCTAAAACTTAAACCCAAAACTTAGCACCTTAGCATGGTGGTGGTAATGTCATGGTGTGGTCATGAATGGCTGGCAATGGAACTGGTTCCCTTTTACTCAGGAGGGGGGGTTCCTGAGTAAAAGGGGTGAGCAGGGGCTAGAGAGTGAGACTGAAGTTGGAATTTGGGGCATTGGTGTTGGAGGCTAATCTCCAGCCAGCCCTGTTGCTGCATTGGACTATACTGGGCTAAGAGGTGATTCTCTGCCCGGGCTCACTGTGGAACTCTTACCCCTGGATTTACTTGGACTTATTTCTTCTCTGTGGGACTTGTTACTGGCTGTGCTGGGCTTCATTTCATGCCCTTACTCTGATGCAATGTAATTAACCTGTCTGGATTTCCCAATACTCCGTGTCTGAGTGATCTGAAGGACCTGTATCTTCACAGGTATATTATGTTATATTGATATAGATATGATATCTTTACTTGGATTCTTCTCTGTGGGACTTGTTACTGGCTGTGCTGGGCTTCATTTCATGCCCTTACTCTGATGCAATGTAATTAACCTGTCTGGATTTCCCAATACTCCGTGTCTGAGTGATCTGAAGGACCTGTATCTTCTCTTCA